>JAXCGZ010017293.1:57500-86427 GCA_037179515.1 Halocaridina rubra | reverse complement strand
AAGCTATAAGATTGGATTCCTTTTAATCTTTTGTGGTGTAGTGGTAGCGCCTTGACTTAGTAATCATAAGTCCTAGGTAAGAGTCCCAGTCGGGGTGAAAAAATGATTCATGCTTTCACATATGTAACGTGCTTATTTGATTATTTCATGGCCCGAATGAGATTGGGAATTGAATTAAATGCTAAAATGAAGCCACGAGTAAGGTTGTTGAATCTGTAATATGAACATAGTGGCATTCAAAGAGAATGCGTTCATTCCTAAGTAGAGCAGATATAAGCTATAAGGCTGGATTCCTTTTAACCTTCTGTGGTGTAGTGATAGCGCCTTGACTTAGTAATTACAAGTCCTAGGTTCGAGTCCCGGTCAGGGTAAAAAAATGATTCATGCTTTCACATATATAATGTGCTTATATGAGTATTTCATGGCCCGAATGAGGATTGGGAATTGAATTAAATGCTAAAATGAAGCCACGAGTAAGGTAGGGGAATCCGTAATATGAACATAGTGGCATTCAGATAGAATGTGTTCATTCCAAAGTATAGCAGATTTAAGCTATAAGGTTGGATTCCTTTTAACCTTCTGTGGTGTAGTGGTAGCACCTTGACTTAGTAATCATAAGTCTTAGGTTCGGGTCCCGGTCGGGGTAAAAAAATGATTCATGCTTTCACATGTGTAATGTGCTTATTTGATTATTTCATGGCCCGAATGAGATTGGGAATTGAATTAAATACTAAAATGAAGCCACGAGTAAAGTTGGGGAATCTGTAATACGAACATAGTGGCATTCAGATAGAATGCGTTCATTCCTAAGTATAGCAGATATAAGCTATAAGGTTGGATTCCTATTAACCTTCTGTTGTGTAGTGGTAGCGCCTTGACTTAGTAATCATAAGTCCTAGGTTCGAGTACTGGTCGGGGTAAAAAAATGATTCATGCTCTCACATATGTAATGTGCTTATTTGATTATTTCATATCCCTAATGAGATTGGGAATTGAATTAAATGCTAAAATGAAGCCACGAGTAAGGTTGGGGAATCTGTAATATGAACATAGTGGCATTCAGATAGAATGCGTTCATTCGTAAGTATAGCAGATATAAGCTATAAGGTTGGATTCCTTTTAACCTTCTGTGGTGTAGTGGTACCGCCTTGACTTAGTAATCATAAGTCCTAGGTTCGCGTCCCGGTCGGGGTAAAAAAATGATTCATGCTTTCACATATGTAATGTGCTTATTTGATTATTTCATGGCCCGAATGAGATTGGGAATTGAATTAAATGCTAAAATGAAGCCACGAGTAAGGTTGGGGAATCTGTAATATGAGCATAGTGGCATTCAGAAAGAATGCGTTCATTACTAAGTATAGCAGATATAAGCTATAAGGTTGGATTCCTTTTAACCTTCTGTGGTGTAGTGGTAGCACCTTGACTTAGTAATCATAAGTCCTAGGTTCGAGTCCCGGTCGGGGTAAAAAAATGATTCATGCTTTCACATATGTAATGTGCATATATGAGTATTTCATGGCCCAAATGAGATTGGGAATTGAATTAAATGCTAAAATGAAGCCACGAGTAAGGTTGGGGAATCTGTTATTTGAACATAGTGGCATTCAGATAGAATGCGTTCATTCCTAAGTATAGCAGGTTTTAGCTATAAGGTTGGATTCCTTTTAACCTTTTGCGGTGTAGTGGTAGCGCCTTGACTTAGTACTCATAAGTCTTAGGTTCGAGTCCCACAAGGGGTAAGAAAATGATTCATGCTTTCACATGTATAATGTGCTTATTTGATTATTTCATGCCTTAATGAGATTGGGAATTGAATTAAATGCTAAAATGAAGAATCGAGTAAAGTTGGGGAATCTGTAATATGAACATAGTGGCATTCAGATAGAATGCGTTCATTCCTAAGTATAGCAGATATAAGCTATAAAGTTGGATTCCTTTTAACCTTTTGTTGTGTAGTGGTAGAGCATTGACTTAGTAATCATAAGTCCTAGATTCGAGTCCCGGCCGGGGTAAAAAAATGATTCATGCTTTCACATATGTAACGTGCTTATTTGATTATTTCATGGCCCGAATGAGATTGGGAATTGAATTAAATGCTAAAATTAAGCCACGAGTAAGGTTGGGGAATCTGTAATATGAACATAGTGGCATTCAGAGAGAATGCGTTCATTCCTAAGTATAGCAGATATAAGCTATAAGGTTGGATTAATTTTAACCTTCTGTGGTGTAGTGGTAGCGCCTTGACTTAGTAATCATAAGTCCTAGGTTCGCGTCCCGGTCGGGGTAAAAAAATGATTCATACTTTCACATATGTAATGTGCTTATTAGATTATTTCATGGCCCGAATGAGATTGGGAATTGAATTAAATGCTAAAATGAAGCCATGAGTAAGGTTGGGGAATCTGTAATATGAACATAGTGGCATTCAGATAGAATGCGTTCATTCCTAAGTATAGCAGATATAAGCTATAAGGTTGGATTCCTTTTAACCTTCTGTGTTGTAGTGGTAGCACCTTGACTTAGTAATCATAAGTCCTAGGTTCGCGTCCTGGTCGGGGTAAAAAAATGATTCATGCTTTCACATATGTAATGTGCTTATTTGATTATTTCATGGCCCGAATGAGATTGGGAATTGAATTAAATGCTAAAATGAAGCCACGAGTAAGGTTGGGGAATCTGTAATACGAACATAGTGGCATTCAGATAGAATGCGTTCATTCCTAAGTATAGCAGATATAAGCTATAAGGTTGGATTCCTTTTAACCTTTTGTGGTGTAGTGGTAGAGCCTTGACTTAGTAATCATAAGTCCTAGGTTCGAGTCCCGGTCGGGGTAAAAAATGATTCATGCTTTCACATATTTAATGTGCTTATTTGATTATTTCATGGCCCGAATGAGATTGGGAATTGAATTAAATGCTAAAATGAAGCCACGAGTAAGGTTGGGGAATCTGTAATGCGAACATAGTGGCATTCAGATAGAATGCGTTCATTCCTAAGTATAGCAGATATAAGCTATAAGGTTGGATTCCTTTTAACCTTCTGTGTTGTAATGGTAGCACCTTGACTTAGTAATCATAAGTCCTAGGTTCGCGTCCTGGTCGGGGTAAAAAAATGATTCATGCTTTCACATATGTAATGTGCTTATTTGATTATTTCATGGCCCGAATGAGATTGGGAATTGAATTAAATGCTAAAATGAAGCCACGAGTAAGGTTGGGGAATCTGTAATACGAACATAGTGGCATTCAGATAGAATGCGTTCATTCCTAAGTATAGCAGATATAAGCTATAAGGTTGGATTCCTTTTAACCTTTTGTGGTGTAGTGGTAGAGCCTTGACTTAGTAATCATAAGTCCTAGGTTCGAGTCCCGGTCGGGGTAAAAAATGATTCATGCTTTCACATATGTAATGTGCTTATTTGATTATTTCATGGCCCGAATGAGATTGGGAATTGAATTAAATGCTAAAATGAAGCCACGAGTAAGGTTTGGGAATCTGTAATGCGAACATAGTGGCATTCAGATAGAATGCGTTCATTCCTAAGTATAGTAGATATAAGCTATAAGGTTGGATTCCTTTTAACCTTTTGTGGTGTAGTGGTAGAGCCTTGACTTAGTAATCATAAGTCCTAGGTAAGAGTCCCGGTCGGGGTGAAAAAAGATTCATGCTTTCACATATGTAATGTGCTTATTTGATTATTTCATGGCCCGAATGAGATTGAGAATTGAATTAAATGCTAAAATGAAGCCACGAGTAAGGTTGGGGAATCTGTTATATGAACATAGTGGCATTCAGATAGAATGCATTCATTCTTAAGTATAGCAGATACAAGCTATAAGATTGGATTCCTTTTAACCTTTTGTGGTGTAGTGGTAGCGCCTTGACTTAGTAATCATAAGTCCTAGGTAAGAGTCCCAGTCGGGGTGAAAAAATGATTCATGCTTTCACATATGTAACGTGCTTATTTGATTATTTCATGGCCCGAATGAGATTGGGAATTGAATTAAATGCTAAAATGAAGCCACGAGTAAGGTTGTTGAATCTGTAATATGAACATAGTGGCATTCAAAGAGAATGCGTTCATTCCTAAGTAGAGCAGATATAAGCTATAAGGCTGGATTCCTTTTAACCTTCTGTGGTGTAGTGATAGCGCCTCGACTTAGTAATTACAAGTCCTAGGTTCGAGTCCCGGTCAGGGTAAAAAAATGATTCATGCTTTCACATATATAATGTGCTTATATGAGTATTTCATGGCCCGAATGAGATTGGGAATTGAATTAAATGCTAAAATGAAGCCACGAGTAAGGTAGGGGAATCTGTAATTTGAACATAGTGGCATTCAGATAGAATGTGTTCATTCCAAAGTATAGCAGATTTAAGCTATAAGGTTGGATTCCTTTTAACCTTCTGTGGTGTAGTGGTAGCACCTTGACTTAGTAATCATAAGTCCTAGGTTCGGGTCCCGGTCGGGGTAAAAAAATGATTCATGCTTTCACATGTGTAATGTGCTTATTTGATTATTTCATGGCCCGAATGAGATTGGGAATTGAATTAAATACTAAAATGAAGCCACGAGTAAAGTTGGGGAATCATTAATACGAACATAGTGGCATTCAGAGAGAATGCGTTCATTCCTAAGTATAGCAGATATAAGCTATAAGGTTGGATTCCTATTAACCTTCTGTTGTATAGTGGTAGCGCCTTGACTTAGTAATCATAAGTCCTAGGTTCGAGTCCTGGTCGGGGTAAAAAAATGATTCATGCTCTCACATATGTAATGTGCTTATTTGATTATTTCATATCCCTAATGAGATTGGGAATTGAATTAAATGCTAAAATGAAGCCACGAGTAAGGTTGGGGAATCTGCAATATGAACATAGTGGCATTCAGATAGAATGCGTTCATTCGTAAGTATAGCAGATATAAGCTATAAGGTTGGATTCCTTTTAACCTTCTGTGGTGTAGTGGTACCGCCTTGACTTAGTAATCATAAGTCCTAGGTTCGCGTCCCGGTCGGGGTAAAAAAATTATTCATGCTTTCACATATGTAATGTGCTTATTTGATTATTTCATGGCCCGAATGAGATTGGGAATTGAATTAAATGCTAAAATGAAGCCACGAGTAAGGTTGGGGAATCTGTAATATGAGCATAGTGGCATTCAGAAAGAATGCGTTCATTACTAAGTATAGCAGATATAAGCTATAAGGTTGGATTCCTTTTAACCTTCTGTGGTGTAGTGGTAGCACCTTGACTTAGTAATCATAAGTCCTAGGTTCGAGTCCCGGTCGGGGTAAAAAAGTGATTTATGCTTTCACATATGTAATGTGCATATATGAGTATTTCATAGCCCGAATGAGATTGGGAATTGAATTAAATGCTAAAATGAAGCCACGAGTAAGGTTGGGGAATCTGTAATTTGAACATAGTGGCATTCAGATAGAATGCGTTCATTCCTAAGTATAGCAGATTTTAGCTATAAGGTTGGATTCCTTTTAACCTTTTGCGGTGTAGTGGTAGCGCCTTGACTTAGTACTCACAAGTCTTAGGTTCGAGTTCCACACGGGGTAAGAAAATGATTCATGCTTTCACATGTATAATGTGCTTATTTGATTATTTCATGCCTTAATGAGATTGGGAATTGAATTAAATGCTAAAATGAAGAATCGAGTAAAGTTGGGGAATCTGTAATATGAACATAGTGGCATTCAGATAGAATGCGTTCATTCCTAAGTATAGCAGATATAAGCTATAAAGTTGGATTCCTTTTAACCTTTTGTTGTGTAGTGGTAGAGCATTGACTTAGTAATCATAAGTTCTAGATTCGAGTCCCGGCCGGGGTAAAAAAATGATTCATGCTTTCACATATGTAACGTGCTTATTTGATTATTTCATGGCCCGAATGAGATTGGGAATTTAATTAAATGCTAAAATTAAGCCACGAGTAAGGTTGGGGAATCTGTAATATGAACATAGTGGCATTCAGAGAGAATGCGTTCATTCCTAAGTATAGCAGATATAAGCTATAAGGTTGGATTAATTTTAACCATCTGTGGTGTAGTGGTAGCGCCTTGACTTAGTAATCATAGTCCTAGGTTCGCGTCCCGGTCGGGGTAAAAAAATGATTCATGCTTTCACATATGTAATGTGCTTATTAGATTATTTCATGGCCCGAATGAGATTGGGAATTGAATTAAATGCTAAAATGAAGCCATGAGTAAGGTTGGGGAATCTGTAATATGAACATAGTGGCATTCAGATAGAATGCGTTCATTCCTAAGTATAGCAGATATAAGCTATAAGGTTGGATTCCTTTTAACCTTCTGTGTTGTAGTGGTAGCACCTTGACTTAGTAATCATAATTCCTAGGTTCGCGTCCTGGTCGGGGTAAAAAAATGATTCATGCTTTCACATATGTAATGTGCTTATTTGATTATTTCATGCCCTGAATGAGATTGGGAATTGAGTTAAATGCTAAAATGAAGCCACGAGTAAGGTTGGGGAATCTGTAATACGAACATAGTGGCATTCAGATAGAATGCGTTCATTCCTAAGTATAGCAGATATAAGCTATAAGGTTGGATTCCTTTTAACCTTTTGTGGTGTAGTGGTAGAGCCTTGACTTAGTAATCATAAGTCCTAGGTTCGAGTCCCGGTCGGGGTGAAAAAAGATTCATGCTTTCACTTATGTAATGTGCTTATTTGATTATTTCATGGCCCGAATGAGATTGAGAATTGAATTAAATGCTAAAATTAAGCAGATACAAGCTATAAGGTAGGATTCCTTTTAACCTTTTGTGGTGTAGTGGTAGCGCCTTGACTTAGTAATCATAAGTCCTAGGTAAGAGTCCCAGTCGGGGTAAAAAAATGATTCATGCTTTCACATATGTAATGTGCTTATTTGATTATTTCATGGCCCGAATGAGATTGGGAATTGAATTAAATGCTAAAATGAAGCCACGAGCAAGGTTGTTGAATCTGTAATATGAACATAGTGGCATTTAGAGAGAATGCGTTCATTCCTAAGTATAGCAGATATAAGCTATAAGGTTGGATTCCTTTTAACCTTCTGTGGTGTAGTGATAGCGCCTCGATTTAGTAATTACAAGTCCTAGGTTCGAGTCCCGGTCGGGGTAAAAAAATTATTCATGCTTTCACATATGTAATGTGCTTATATGAGTATTTCATGGCCCGAATGAGATTGGGAATTGAATTAAAGGCTAAAATGAAGCCACGAGTAAGGTTGGGGAATCCGTAATTTGAACATAGTGGCATTCAGATAGAATGTGTTCATTCCAAAGTATAGCAGATTTAAGCTATACGGTTGGATTCCTTTTAACCTTCTGTGGTGTAGTGGTAGCACCTTGACTTAGTGATCATAAGTCCTAGGTTCGGGTCCCGGTCGGGGTAAAAAAATGATTCATGCTTTCACATATGTAATGTGCTTATTTGATTATTTCATGGCCCGAATGAGATTGGGAATTGAATTAAATGCTAAAATGAAGCCACGAGTATGGTTGGGGAATCTGTAGTATGAACATAGTGGCATTCAGAGAGAATGCGTTCATTACTAAGTATAGTAGATATAAGCTATAAGGTTGGATTCTTTTTAACCTTTTGTGGTGTAGTGGTAGCACCTTGACTTAGTAATCATAAGTCCTAGGATCGAGTCCCGGTCGGGGAAAAAAAATTATTCATGCTTTCACATATGTAATGTGCATATATGAGTATTTCATGGCCCGAATGAGATTGGGAATTGAATTAAATGCTAAAATGAAGCCACGAGTAAGTTTGGGGAATCTGTAGTATGAACATAGTGGCATTCAGATAGAATGCGTTCATTCCTAAGTATAGCAGATATTAGCTATAAGGTTGGATTCCTTTTAACCTTTTTTGGTGTAGTGGTAGCGCCTTGACTTAGTAATCATAAGTCTTAGGTTCGAGTCCCGGTTGGGGTAAGAAAATGATTCATGCTTTCACATGTGTAATGTGCTTTTTTGATTATTTCATGGCCTTAATGAGATTGGGAATTGAATTAAATGCTAAAATGAAGAATCGAGTAAAGTTGGGAAATCTGTAATATGAACATAGTGGCATTCAGATAGAATGCGTTCATTCCTAAGTATAGCAGATATAAGCTATAAAGTTGGATTCCTTTTTACCTTCTGTTGTGTAGTGGTAGAGCATTGACTTAGTAATCATAAGTCCTAGGTTCGAGTCCCGGTCGGGGTAAAAAAATGATTCATGCTTTCACATATGTAATGTGCTTATTTGATTATTTCATGGCCCGAATGAGATTGGGAATTGAATTAAATGCTAAAATGAAGCCACGAGTAAGGTTGGGGAATCTGTAATATGAACATAGTGGCATTCAGAGAGAATGCGTTCATTCCTAAGTATAGCAGATATAAGCTATAAGGTTGGATTCCTTTTTACCTTCAGTGGTGTAGAAGTAGCGCCTTGACTTAGTAATCATAAGTCCTAGGTTCGCGTCCCGGTCGGGGTAAAAAATTTATTCATGCTTTCACATATGTAATGTGCTTATTTGATTATGTCATGGCCCGAATGAGATTGGGAATTGAATTAAATGCTAAAATGAAGCCATGAATAAGGTTGGGTAATCTGTAATGTGAATATAGTGGCATTCAGAGAGAATGCGTTCATTCCTAAGTAGAGCAGATATAAGCTATAAGGTTGGATTCCTTTTATTCTTCTGTGGTGTAGTGGTAGCACCTTGACTTAGTAATCATAAGTCCTAGGTTCGCGTCCCGGTCGGGTAAAAAAATGATTCATGCTTTCACATATGTAATGTGCTTATTAGATTATTTCATGGCCCGAATGAGATTGGGAATTGAATTAAAAGCTAAAATGAAGCCATGAGTAAGGTTGGGGAATCTGTAATATGAGCATAGTGGCATTCAGAAAGAATGCGTTCATTCCTAAGTATAGCAGATATAAGCTATAAGGTTGGATTCCTTTTAACCTTCTGGGGTGTAGTGGTAGCGCCTTGACTTAGTAATCATAAGTCCTAGGTTTGAGTCCCGGTCAGGGTAAAAAAATGATTCATGCTTTCACATATGTAATGTGCTTATTTGATTATTTCATGGCCCGAATGAGATTGGGAATTGAATTAAATGCTAAAATGAAGCCACGAGTAAGGTTGGGGAATCTGTAATATGAACATAGTGGCATTCAGATAGAATGCGTTCATTCCTAAGTATAGCAGATATAAGCTATAAGGTTGGATTCCTTTTAACCTTCTGTGGTGTAGTGGTAGCGCCTTGACTTAGTAATCATAAGTCCTAGGTTCGAGTCCCGGTCGGGGTAAAAAAATGATTCATGCTTTCACCTATGTAATGTGCTTATTTGATTATTTCATTGCCCGAATGAGATTGGGAATTGAATTAAATGCTAAAATGAAGCCACGAGTAAGGTTGGGGAATCTGTAATATGAACATAGTGGCATTCAGATAGAATGCGTTCATTCCTAAGTATAGCAGATATAAGCTATAAGGTTGGATTCCTTTTAACCTTCTGTGGTGTAGTGGTAGCGCCTTGACTTAGTAATCATAAGTCCTAGGTTTGAGTCCCGGTCAGGGTAAAAAAATGATTCATGCTTTCACATATGTAATGTGCTTATTTGATTATTTCATGGCCCGAATGAGATTGGGAATTGAATTAAATGCTAAAATGAAGCCACGAGTAAGGTTGGGGAATCTGTAATATGAACATAGTGGCATTCAGATAGAATGCGTTCATTCCTAAGTATAGCAGATATAAGCTATAAGGTTGGATTCCTTTTAACCTTCTGTGGTGTAGTGGTAGCGCCTTGACTTAGTAATCATAAGTCCTAGGTTCGAGTCCCGGTCGGGGTAAAAAAATGATTCATGCTTTCACATATGTAATGTGCTTATTTGATTATTTCATGGCCCGAATGAGATTGGGAATTGAATTAAATGCTAAAATGAAGCCACGAGTAAGGTTGGGGAATCTGTAATACGAACATAGTGGCATTCAGATAGAATGCGTTCATTCCTAAGTATAGCAGATATAAGCTATAAGGTTGGATTCCTTTTAACCTTCTGTGGTGTAGTGGTAGCGCCTTGACTTAGTAATCATAAGTCCTAGGTTCGAGTCCCGGTCGGGGTGAAAAAATGATTCATGCTTTCACATATGTAATGTGCTTATTTGATTATTTCATGGCCCGAATGAGATTGGGAATTGAATTAAATGCTAAAATGAAGCCACGAGTAAGGTTGGGGAATCTGTAATATGAACATAGTGGCATTCAGATAGAATGCGTTCATTCCTAAGTATAGCAGATATAAGCTATAAGGTTGGATTCCTTTTAACCTTCTGTGGTGTAGTGGTAGCGCCTTGACTTAGTAATCATAAGTCCTAGGTTCGAGTCCCGGTCGGGGTAAAAAAATGATTCATGCTTTCACATATGTAATGTGCTTATTTGATTATTTCATGGCCCGAATGAGATTGGGAATTGAATTAAATGCTAAAATGAAGCCACGAGTAAGGTTGGGGAATCTGTAATATGAACATAGTGGCATTCAGAGAGAATGCGTTCATTCCTAAGTATAGCAGATATAAGCTATAAGGTTGGATTCCTTTTAACCTTCTGTGGTGTAGTGGTAGCGCCTTGACTTAGTAATCATAAGTCCTAGGTTCGAGTCCCGGTCGGGGTAAAAAAATGATTCATGCTTTCACATATGTAATGTGCTTATATGAGTATTTCATGGCCCGAATGAGATTGGGAATTGAATTAAATGCTAAAATGAAGCCACGAGTAAGGTTGGGGAATCTGTAATATGAACATAGTGGCATTCAGATAGAATGTGTTCATTCCTAAGTATAGCAGATTTAAGCTATACGGTTGGATTCCTTTTAACCTTCTGTGGTGTAGTGGTAGCGCCTTGACTTAGTAATCATAAGTCCTAGGTTCGGGTCCCGGTCGGGGTAAAAAAATGATTCATGCTTTCACATATGTAATGTGCTTATTTGATTATTTCATGGCCCGAATGAGATTGGGAATTGAATTAAATGCTAAAATGAAGCCACGAGTAAGGTTGGGGAATCTGTAGTATGAACATAGTGGCATTCAGAGAGAATGCGTTCATTACTAAGTATAGTAGATATAAGCTATAAGGTTGGATTCTTTTTAACCTTTTGTGGTGTAGTGGTAGCACCTTGACTTAGTAATCATAAGTCCTAGGATCGAGTCCCGGTCGGGGTAAAAAAATGATTCATGCTTTCACATATGTAATGTGCATATATGAGTATTTCATGGCCCGAATGAGATTGGGAATTGAATTAAATGCTAAAATGAAGCCACGAGTAAGTTTGGGGAATCTGTAGTATGAACATAGTGGCATTCAGATAGAATGCGTTCATTCCTAAGTATAGCAGATATTAGCTATAAGGTTGGATTCCTTTTAACCTTTTGTGGTGTAGTGGTAGCGCCTTGACTTAGTAATCATAAGTCTTAGGTTCGAGTCCCGGTTGGGGTAAGAAAATGATTCATGCTTTCACATGTGTAATGTGCTTTTTTGATTATTTCATGGCCTTAATGAGATTGGGAATTGAATTAAATGCTAAAATGAAGAATCGAGTAAAGTTGGGGAATCTGTAATATGAACATAGTGGCATTCAGATAGAATGCGTTCATTCCTAAGTATAGCAGATATAAGCTATAAAGTTGGATTCCTTTTTACCTTCTGTTGTGTAGTGGTAGAGCATTGACTTAGTAATCATAAGTCCTAGGTTCGAGTCCCGGTCGGGGTAAAAAAATGATTCATGCTTTCACATATGTAATGTGCTTATTTGATTATTTCATGGCCCGAATGAGATTGGGAATTGAATTAAATGCTAAAATGAAGCCACGAGTAAGGTTGGGGAATCTGTAATATGAACATAGTGGCATTCAGAGAGAATGCGTTCATTCCTAAGTATAGCAGATATAAGCTATAAGGTTGGATTCCTTTTTACCTTCAGTGGTGTAGAAGTAGCGCCTTGACTTAGTAATCATAAGTCCTAGGTTCGCGTCCCGGTCGGGGTAAAAAATTTATTCATGCTTTCACATATGTAATGTGCTTATTTGATTATGTCATGGCCCGAATGAGATTGGGAATTGAATTAAATGCTAAAATGAAGCCATGAATAAGGTTGGGTAATCTGTAATGTGAATATAGTGGCATTCAGAGAGAATGCGTTCATTCCTAAGTAGAGCAGATATAAGCTATAAGGTTGGATTCCTTTTATTCTTCTGTGGTGTAGTGGTAGCGCCTTGACTTAGAAATCATAAGTCCTAGGTTCGAGTCCCGGTCGGGGTAAAAAAATGATTCATGCTTTCACATATGTAATGCTTATTTGATTATTTCATGGCCCGAATGAGATTGGGAATTGAATTAAATGCTAAAATGAAGCCATGAGTAAGGTTGGGGAATCTGTAATATGAACATAGTGGCATTCAGATAGAATGCGTTCATTCCTAAGTATAGCAGATATAAGCTATAAGGTTGGATTCCTTTTAACCTTCTGGGGTGTAGTGGTAGCGCCTTGACTTAGTAATCATAAGTCCTAGGTTTGAGTCCCGGTCAGGGTAAAAAAATGATTCATGCTTTCACATATGTAATGTGCTTATTTGATTATTTCATGGCCCGAATGAGATTGGGAATTGAATTAAATGCTAAAATGAAGCCACGAGTAAGGTTGGGGAATCTGTAATATGAACATAGTGGCATTCAGATAGAATGCGTTCATTCCTAAGTATAGCAGATATAAGCTATAAGGTTGGATTCCTTTTAACCTTCTGTGGTGTAGTGGTAGCGCCTTGACTTAGTAATCATAAGTCCTAGGTTCGAGTCCCGGTCGGGGTAAAAAAATGATTCATGCTTTCACCTATGTAATGTGCTTATTTGATTATTTCATTGCCCGAATGAGATTGGGAATTGAATTAAATGCTAAAATGAAGCCACGAGTAAGGTTGGGGAATCTGTAATTTGAACATAGTGTCATTCAGATAGAATGCGTTCATTCCTAAGTATAGCAGATATGAGCTATAAGGTTGGATTCCTTTTAACCTTCTGTGGTGTAGTGGTAGCGCCTTGACTTAGTAATCATAAGTCCTAGGTTCGAGTCCCGGTCAGGGTAAAAAAATGATTCATGCTTTCACATATGTAATGTGCTTATTTGATTATTTCATGGCCCGAATGATATTGGGAATTGAATTAAATGCTAAAATGAATCCACGTAAGTTTGGGGAATCTGTAATATGAACATATTGGCATTCAGACAGAATGCGTTCATTCCTAAGTATAGCAGATATAATCTATAAGGTTGGATTTCTTTTAACCTTCTGTGGTGTAGTGATAGCGTTTTGACTTAGTAATTATAAGTCCTAGGTTCGTGTCCCGGTCGGGGTAAAAAAATAATTAATGCTTTCACATATGTAATGTGCTTATATGAGTATTTCATGGCCCGAATGAGATTGGGAACTGAATTAAATTCTAAAATGAAGCCACGAGTAAGGTTGGGGAATCTGTAATTTGAACATAGTGTCATTCAGATAGAATGTGTTCATTCCTAAGTATAGCAGATATGAGCTATAAGGTTGGATTCCTTTTAACCTTCTGTGGTGTAGTGATAGCGTCTTGACTTAGTAATTATAAGTCCTAGGTTCGAGTCCCGGTCGGGGTAAAAAAATAATTAATGCTTTCACATATGTAATGTGCTTATATGAGTATTTCATGGCCCGAATGAGATTGGGAACTGAATTAAATTCTAAAATGAAACCACGAGTAAGGTTGGGGAATCTGTAATTTGAACATAGTGTCATTCAGATAGAAAACGTTCATTCCTAAGTATAGCAGATATGAGCTATAAGGTTGGATTCCTTTTAACCTTCTGTGGTGTAGTGGTAGCGCCTTGACATAGTAATCATAAGTCCTAGGTTCAAGTCCCGGTCGGGGTAAAAAAATTATTCATGCTTTCACATGAGTAATGTGCTTATTTGATTATTTCATGGCCCGAATGAGATTGGGAATCGAATTAAATGCTAAAATGAAGCCACGAGTAAAGTTGGGGAATCTGTAATACGAACATATTGGCATTCAGATAGAATGCGTTCATTCCTAAGTATAGCAGATATAAGCTATAAGGTTGGATTCCTTTTAACCTTCTGTTGTGTAGTTGTAGCGCCTTGACTTAGTAATCATAAGTCCTAGGTTCGAGTCCCGGTCGGGGTAAAAAATGATTCATGCTTTCACATATGTAATGTGCTTATTTGATTATTTCATGGCCCGAATGAGATTGGGAATTGAATTAAATGCTAAAATGAAGCCACGAGTATGGTTGGGGAATCTGTAATATGAACATAGTGGCATTCAGAGAGAATGTGTTCATTCCTAAGTATAGCAGATATAAGCTATAAGGTTGGATTCCTTTTAACCTTCTGTGGTGTAGTGGTAGCGCCTTGACTTAGTAATCATAAGTCCTAGATTCGCGTCCCGGTCGGGGTTAAAAAATTATTCATGCTTTCACTTATGTAATGTCCTTATTTGATTATTTCATGGCCCGAATGAGATTGGGAATTGAATTAAATGCTTAAATGAAGCCACGAGTAAGGTTGGGGAATCTGTAGTATGAACATAGTGGCATTCAGAGAGAATGCGTTCATTACTAAGTATAGTAGATATAAGCTATAAGGTTGGATTCTTTTTAACCTTTTGTGGTGCAGTGGTAGCACCTTGACTTAGTAATCATAAGTCCTAGGATCGAGTCCCGGTCGGGGTAAAAAAATGATTCATGCTTTCACATATGTAATGTGCATATATGAGTATTTCATGGCCCAAATGAGATTGGGAATTGAATTAAATGCTAAAATGAAGCCACGAGTAAAGTTGGGGAATCTGTAATACGAACATATTGGCATTCAGATAGAATGCGTTCATTCCTAAGTATAGCAGATATAAGCTATAAGGTTGGATTCCTTTTAACCTTCTGTTGTGTAGTGGTAGCGCCTTGACTTAGTAATCATAAGTCCTAGGTTCGAGTCCCGGTCGGGGTAAAAAATGATTCATGCTTTCACATATGTAATGTGCTTATTTGATTATTTCATGGCCCGAATGAGATTGGGAATTGAATTAAATGCTAAAATGAAGCCACGAGTAAGGTTGGGGAATCTGTAATATGAACATAGTGGCATTCAGAGAGAATGCGTTCATTCCTAAGTATAGCAGATATAAGCTATAAGGTTGGATTCCTTTTAACCTTCTGTGGTGTAGTGGTAGCGCCTTGACTTAGTAATCATAAGTCCTAGGTTCGAGTCCCGGTCGGGGTAAAAAATGATTCATGCTTTCACATATGTAATGTGCTTATTTGATTATTTCATGGCCCGAATGAGATTGGGAATTGAATTAAATGCTAAAATGAAGCCACGAGTAAGGTTGGGGAATCTGTAATATGAACATAGTGGCATTCAGACAGAATGCGTTCATTCCTAAGTATAGCAGATATAAGCTATAAGGTTGGATTCCTTTTAACCTTCTGTGGTGTAGTGGTAGCGCCTTGACTTAGTAATCATAAGTCCTAGGTTCGAGTCCCGATCGAGGAAAAAAAATGATTCATGCTTTCACATATGTAATGTGCTTATATGAGTATGTTATGGCCCGAATGAGATTGGGAATTGAATTAAATGCTAAAATGATGCCACGAGTAAGGTTGGGAATCTGTAATACGAACATAGTGGCATTCAGATAGAATGTGTTCATTCCTAAGTATAGCAGATATAAGCTATATGTTTGGATTCCTTTTAACCTTCTGTGGTGTAGTGGTAGCGCCTTGACTTAGTAATCATAAGTCCTAGGTTCGAATCCCGGTCGGGGTAAAAAAATGATTCATACTTTCACATGTGTAATGTGCTTATTTGATTATTTCATTGCCCGAATGAGATTGGGAATTGAATTAAATGCTGAAATGAAGCCACGAGTAAAGTTGGGGAATCTGTATTATGAACATAGTGGCATTCAGATAGAATGCGTTCATTCCTAAGTAGAGCAGATATAAGCTATAAAGTTGGATTCCTTTTATCCATTTGTTGTGTAGTGGTAGCTCCTTGACTTAGTAATCATAAGTCCTAGATTCGAGTCCCGGTCGGGGTAAAAAAATGATTCATGCTTTCATATATGTAATGTGCTTATTTGATTATTTCATGGCCCGAATGAGATTGGGAATTGAATTAAATGCTAAAATGAAGACACGAGTAAGGTTTGGGAATCTGTAATATGAACATAGTGGTATTCAGATAGAATGCGTTCATTCCTAAGTATAGCAGATATAAGCTATAAGGTTGGATTCCTTTTAACCTTCTGTGGTGTAGTGGTAGCGCCTTGACTTAGTAATCATAAGTCCTAGGTTCGCGTCCCGGTCGGGGTAAAAAAATGATTCATGCTTTCACATATGTAATGTGCTTATTTGATTATATCATGGCCCGAATGAGATTGGGAATTGAATTAAATGCTAAAATGAAGCCACGAGTAAGGTTGGAGAATCTGTAGTATGAACATAGTGGCATTCAGAGAGAATGCGTTCATTACTAAGTATAGCAGATATAAGCTATAAGGTTGGATTCTTTTTAACCTTTTGTGGTGTAGTGGTAGCACCTTGACTTAGTAATCATAAGTCCTAGGATCGAGTCCCGGTCGGGGTAAAAAAATGATTCATGCTTTCACATATGTAATGTGCATATATGAGTATTTCATGGCCCGAATGAGATTGGGAATTGAATTAAATGCTAAAATGAAGCCACGAGTAAGGTTGGGGAATCTGTAGTATGAACATAGTGGCATTCAGATAGAATGCGTTCATTCCTAAGTATAGCAGATATTAGCTATAAGGTTGGATTCCTTTTAACCTTTTGTGGTGTAGTGGTAGCGCCTTGACTTAGTAATCATAAGTCTTAGGTTCGAGTCCCGGTTGGGGTAAGAAAATGATTCATGCTTTCACATGTGTAATGTGCTTTTTTGATTATTTCATGGCCTTAATGAGATTGGGAATTGAATTAAATGCTAAAATGAAGAATCAAGTAAAGTTGGGGAATCTGTAATATGAACATAGTGGCATTCAGATAGAATGCGTTCATTCCTAAGTATAGCAGATATAAGCTATAAAGTTGGATTCCTTTTTACCTTCTGTTGTGTAGTGGTAGAGCATTGACTTAGTAATCATAAGTCCTAGGTTCGAGTCCCGGTCGGGGTAAAAAAATGATTCATGCTTTCACATATGTAATGTGCTTATTTGATTATTTCATGGCCCGAATGAGATTGGGAATTGAATTAAATGCTAAAATGAAGCCACTAGTAAGGTTGGGGAATCTGTAATATGAACATAGTGGCATTCAGAGAGAATGCGTTCATTCCTAAGTATAGCAGATATAAGCTATAAGGATGGATTCCTTTTTACCTTCTGTGGTGTAGTAGTAGCGCCTTGACTTAGTAATCATAAGTCCTAGGTTCGCGTCCCGGTCGGGGTAAAAAAATTATTCATGCTTTCACATATGTAATGTGCTTATTTGATTATGTCATGGCCCGAATGAGATTGGGAATTGAATTAAATGCTAAAATGAAGCCATGAATAAGGTTGGGTAATCTGTAATGTAAATATAGTGGCATTCAGAGAGAATTAGTTCATTCCTAAGTAGAGCAGATATAAGCTATAAGGTTGGATTCCTTTTATCCTTCTGTGGTGTAGTGGTAGCGCCTTGACTTAGAAATCATAAGTCCTAGGTTCGAGTCCCGGTCGGGGTAAAAAAATGATTCATGCTTTCACATATGTAATGTGCTTATTTGATTATTTCATGGCCCGAATGATATTGGGAATTGAATTAAATGCTAAAATGAATCCACGGTAAGTTTGGGGAATCTGTAATATGAACATATTGGCATTCAGACAGAATGCGTTCATTCCTAAGTATAGCAGATATAAGCTATAAGGTTGGATTCCTTTTAACCTTCTGTGGTGTAGTGGTAGCGCCTTGACTTAGTAATCATAAGTCCTAGGTTCGAGTCCCGGTCGAGGGTAAAAAAATGATTCATGCTTTCACATATGTAATGTGCTTATATGAGTATGTTCATGGCCCGAATGAGATTGGGAATTGAATTAAATGCTAAAATGAAGCCACGAGTAAGGTTGGGGAATCTGTAATACGAACATAGTGGCATTCAGATAGAATGTGTTCATTCCTAAGTATAGCAGATATAAGCTATATGTTTGGATTCCTTTTAACCTTCTGTGGTGTAGTGGTAGCGCCTTGACTTAGTAATCATAAGTCCTAGGTTCGAATCCCGGTCGGGGTAAAAAAATGATTCATACTTTCACATGTGTAATGTGCTTATTTGATTATTTCATTGCCCGAATGAGATTGGGAATTGAATTAAATGCTGAAATGAAGCCACGAGTAAGGTTGGGGAATCTGTATTATGAACATAGTGGCATTCAGATAGAATGCGTTCATTCCTAAGTAGAGCAGATATAAGCTATAAAGTTGGATTCCTTTTATCCTTCTGTGGTGTAGTGGTAGCGCCTTGACTTAGTAATCATAAGTCCTAGATTCGAGTCCCGGTCGGGGTAAAAAAATGATTCATGCTTTCATATATGTAATGTGCTTATTTGATTATTTCATGGCCCGAATGAGATTGGGAATTGAATTAAATGCTAAAATGAAGACACGAGTAAGGTTTGGGAATCTGTAATATGAACATAGTGGTATTCAGATAGAATGCGTTCATTCCTAAGTATAGCAGATATAAGCTATAAGGTTGGATTCCTTTTAACCTTCTGTGGTGTAGTGGTAGCGCCTTGACTTAGTAATCATAAGTCCTAGGTTCGCGTCCCGGTCGGGGTAAAAAAATGATTCATGCTTTCACATATGTAATGTGCTTATTTGATTATATCATGGCCCGAATGAGATTGGGAATTGAATTAAATGCTAAAATGAAGCCACGAGTAAGGTTGGAGAATCTGTAGTATGAACATAGTGGCATTCAGAGAGAATGCGTTCATTACTAAGTATAGCAGATATAAGCTATAAGGTTGGATTCTTTTTAACCTTTTGTGGTGTAGTGGTAGCACCTTGACTTAGTAATCATAAGTCCTAGGATCGAGTCCCGGTCGGGGTAAAAAAATGATTCATCCTTTCACATATGTAATGTGCATATATGAGTATTTCATGGCCCGAATGAGATTGGGAATTGAATTAAATGCTAAAATGAAGCCACGAGTAAGGTTGGGGAATCTGTAGTATGAACATAGTGGCATTCAGATAGAATGCGTTCATTCCTAAGTATAGCAGATATTAGCTATAAGATTGGATTCCTTTTAACCTTTTGTGGTGTAGTGGTAGCGCCTTGACTTAGTAATCATAAGTCTTAGGTTCGAGTCCCGGTTGGGGTAAGAAAATGATTCATGCTTTCACATGTGTAATGTGCTTTTTTGATTATTTCATGGCCTTAATGAGATTGGGAATTGAATTAAATGCTAAAATGAAGAATCAAGTAATGTTGGGGAATCTGTAATATGAACATAGTGGCATTCAGATAGAATGCGTTCATTCCTAAGTATAGCAGATATAAGCTATAAAGTTGGATTCCTTTTTACCTTCTGTTGTGTAGTGGTAGAGCATTGACTTAGTAATCATAAGTCCTAGGTTCGAGTCCCGGTCGAGGTAAAAAAATGATTCATGCTTTCACATATGTAATGTGCTTATTTGATTATTTCATGGCCCGAATGAGATTGGGAATTGAATTAAATGCTAAAATGAAGCCACTAGTAAGGTTGGGGAATCTGTAATATGAACATAGTGGCATTCAGATAGAATGCGTTCATTCCTAAGTATAGCAGATATAAGCTATAGGATGGATTCCTTTTTACCTTCTGTGGTGTAGTAGTAGCGCCTTGACTTAGTAATCATAAGTCCTAGGTTCGCGTCCCGGTCGGGGTAAAAAAATTATTCATGCTTTCACATATGTAATGTGCTTATTTGATTATGTCATGGCCCGAATGAGATTGGGAATTGAATTAAATGCTAAAATGAAGCCATGAATAAGGTTGGGTAATCTGTAATGTAAATATAGTGGCATTCAGAGAGAATTAGTTCATTCCTAAGTAGAGCAGATATAAGCTATAAGGTTGGATTCCTTTTATCCTTCTGTGGTGTAGTGGTAGCGCCTTGACTTAGAAATCATAAGTCCTAGGTTCGATTCCCGGTCGGGGAAAAAAAAATGATTCATGCTTTCACATATGTAATGTGCTTATTTGATTATTTCATGGCCCGAATGAGATTGGGAATTGAATTAAATGCTAAAATGAAGCCACGAGTAAGTTTGGGGAATCTGTAATATGAACATAGTGGCATTCAGACAGAATGCGTTCATTCCTAAGTATAGCAGATATAAGCTATAAGGTTGGATTCCTTTTAACCTTCTGTGGTGTAGTGGTAGCGCCTTGACTTAGTAATCATAAGTCCTAGGTTCGAGTCCCGATCGAGGTAAAAAAATGATTCATGCTTTCACATATGTAATGTGCTTATATGAGTATGTTATGGCCCGAATGAGATTGGGAATTGAATTAAATGCTAAAATGAAGCCACGAGTAAGGTTGGGGAATCTGTAATACGAACATAGTGGCATTCAGATAGAATGTGTTCATTCCTAAGTATAGCAGATATAAGCTATATGTTTGGATTCCTTTTAACCTTCTGTGGTGTAGTGGTAGCGCCTTGACTTAGTAATCATAAGTCCTAGGTTCGAATCCCGGTCGGGGTAAAAAAATGATTCATACTTTCACATGTGTAATGTGCTTATTTGATTATTTCATTGCCCGAATGAGATTGGGAATTGAATTAAATGCTGAAATGAAGCCACGAGTAAAGTTGGGGAATCTGTATTATGAACATAGTGGCATTCAGATAGAATGCGTTCATTCCTAAGTAGAGCAGATATAAGCTATAAAGTTGGATTCCTTTTATCCATTTGTTGTGTAGTGGTAGCTCCTTGACTTAGTAATCATAAGTCCTAGATTCAAGTCCCGGTCGGGGTAAAAAAATGATTCATGCTTTCATATATGTAATGTGCTTATTTGATTATTTCATGGCCCGAATGAGATTGGGAATTGAATTAAATGCTAAAATGAAGACACGAGTAAGGTTTGGGAATCTGTAATATGAACATAGTGGTATTCAGATAGAATGCGTTCATTCCTAAGTATAGCAGATATAAGCTATAAGGTTGGATTCCTTTTAACCTTCTGTGGTGTAGTGGTAGCGCCTTGACTTAGTAATCATAAGTCCTAGGTTCGCGTCCCGGTCGGGGTAAAAAAATGATTCATGCTTTCACATATGTAATGTGCTTATTTGATTATATCATGGCCCGAATGAGATTGGGAATTGAATTAAATGCTAAAATGAAGCCACGAGTAAGGTTGGAGAATCTGTAGTATGAACATAGTGGCATTCAGAGAGAATGCGTTCATTACTAAGTATAGCAGATATAAGCTATAAGGTTGGATTCTTTTTAACCTTTTGTGGTGTAGTGGTAGCACCTTGACTTAGTAATCATAAGTCCTAGGATCGAGTCCCGGTCGGGGTAAAAAAATGATTCATCCTTTCACATATGTAATGTGCATATATGAGTATTTCATGGCCCGAATGAGATTGGGAATTGAATTAAATGCTAAAATGAAGCCACGAGTAAGGTTGGGGAATCTGTAGTATGAACATAGTGGCATTCAGATAGAATGCGTTCATTCCTAAGTATAGCAGATATTAGCTATAAGGTTGGATTCCTTTTAACCTTTTGTGGTGTAGTGGTAGCGCCTTGACTTAGTAATCATAAGTCTTAGGTTCGAGTCCCGGTTGGGGTAAGAAAATGATTCATGCTTTCACATGTGTAATGTGCTTTTTTGATTATTTCATGGCCTTAATGAGATTGGGAATTGAATTAAATGCTAAAATGAAGAATCAAGTAATGTTGGGGAATCTGTAATATGAACATAGTGGCATTCAGATAGAATGCGTTCATTCCTAAGTATAGCAGATATAAGCTATAAAGTTGGATTCCTTTTTACCTTCTGTTGTGTAGTGGTAGAGCATTGACTTAGTAATCATAAGTCCTAGGTTCGAGTCCCGGTCGAGGTAAAAAAATGATTCATGCTTTCACATATGTAATGTGCTTATTTGATTATTTCATGGCCCGAATGAGATTGGGAATTGAATTAAATGCTAAAATGAAGCCACTAGTAAGGTTGGGGAATCTGTAATATGAACATAGTGGCATTCAGATAGAATGCGTTCATTCCTAAGTATAGCAGATATAAGCTATAAGGATGGATTCCTTTTTACCTTCTGTGGTGTAGTAGTAGCGCCTTGACTTAGTAATCATAAGTCCTAGGTTCGCGTCCCGGTCGGGGTAAAAAAATTATTCATGCTTTCACATATGTAATGTGCTTATTTGATTATGTCATGGCCCGAATGAGATTGGGAATTGAATTAAATGCTAAAATGAAGCCATGAATAAGGTTGGGTAATCTGTAATGTAAATATAGTGGCATTCAGAGAGAATTAGTTCATTCCTAAGTAGAGCAGATATAAGCTATAAGGTTGGATTCCTTTTATCCTTCTGTGGTGTAGTGGTAGCGCCTTGACTTAGAAATCATAAGTCCTAGGTTCGAGTCCCGGTCGGGGAAAAAAAAATGATTCATGCTTTCACATATGTAATGTGCTTATTTGATTATTTCATGGCCCGAATGAGATTGGGAATTGAATTAAATGCTAAAATGAAGCCATGAGTAAGGTTGGGGAATCTGTAATATGAACATAGTGGCATTCAGACAGAATGCGTTCATTCCTAAGTATAGCAGATATAAGCTATAAGGTTGGATTCCTTTTAACCTTCTGTGGTGTAGTGGTAGCGCCTTGACTTAGTAATCATAAGTCCTAGGTTCGAGTCCCGGTCGGGGTAAAAAAATGATTCATGCTTTCACATATGTAATGTGCTTATTTGATTATGTCATGGCCCGAATGAGATTGGGAATTGAATTAAATGCTAAAATGAAGCCACGAGTAAGGTTGGGGAATCTGTAATACGAACATAGTGGCATTCAGATAGAATGTGTTCATTCCTAAGTATAGCAGATATAAGCTATATGTTTGGATTCCTTTTAACCTTCTGTGGTGTAGTGGTAGCGCCTTGACTTAGTAATCATAAGTCCTAGGTTCGAATCCCGGTCGGGGTAAAAAAATGATTCATACTTTCACATGTGTAATGTGCTTATTTGATTATTTCATTGCCCGAATGAGATTGGGAATTGAATTAAATGCTGAAATGAAGCCACGAGTAAAGTTGGGGAATCTGTATTATGAACATAGTGGCATTCAGATAGAATGCGTTCATTCCTAAGTAGAGCAGATATAAGCTATAAAGTTGGATTCCTTTTATCCTTTTGTTGTGTAGTGGTAGCTCCTTGACTTAGTAATCATAAGTCCTAGATTCGAGTCCCGGTCGGGGTAAAAAAATGATTCATGCTTTCATATATGTAATGTGCTTATTTGATTATTTCATGGCCCGAATGAGATTGGGAATTGAATTAAATGCTAAAATGAAGACACGAGTAAGGTTTGGGAATCTGTAATATGAACATAGTGGTATTCAGATAGAATGCGTTCATTCCTAAGTATAGCAGATATAAGCTATAAGGTTGGATTCCTTTTAACCTTCTGTGGTGTAGTGGTAGCGCCTTGACTTAGTAATCATAAGTCCTAGGTTCGCGTCCCGGTCGGGGTAAAAAAATGATTCATGCTTTCACATATGTAATGTGCTTATTTGATTATATCATGGCCCGAATGAGATTGGGAATTGAATTAAATGCTAAAATGAAGCCACGAGTAAGGTTGGAGAATCTGTAGTATGAACATAGTGGCATTCAGAGAGAATGCGTTCATTACTAAGTATAGCAGATATAAGCTATAAGGTTGGATTCTTTTTAACCTTTTGTGGTGTAGTGGTAGCACCTTGACTTAGTAATCATAAGTCCTAGGATCGAGTCCCGGTCGGGGTAAAAAAATGATTCATGCTTTCACATATGTAATGTGCATATATGAGTATTTCATGGCCCGAATGAGATTGGGAATTGAATTAAATGCTAAAATGAAGCCACGAGTAAGGTTGGGGAATCTGTAGTATGAACATAGTGGCATTCAGATAGAATGCGTTCATTCCTAAGTATAGCAGATATTAGCTATAAGGTTGGATTCCTTTTAACCTTTTGTGGTGTAGTGGTAGCGCCTTGACTTAGTAATCATAAGTCTTAGGTTCGAGTCCCGGTTGGGGTAAGAAAATGATTCATGCTTTCACATGTGTAATGTGCTTTTTTGATTATTTCATGGCCTTAATGAGATTGGGAATTGAATTAAATGCTAAAATGAAGAATCAAGTAAAGTTGGGGAATCTGTAATATGAACATAGTGGCATTCAGATAGAATGCGTTCATTCCTAAGTATAGCAGATATAAGCTATAAAGTTGGATTCCTTTTTACCTTCTGTTGTGTAGTGGTAGAGCATTGACTTAGTAATCATAAGTCCTAGGTTCGAGTCCCGGTCGGGGTAAAAAAATGATTCATGCTTTCACATATGTAATGTGGTTATTTGATTATTTCATGGCCCGAATGAGATTGGGAATTGAATTAAATGCTAAAATGAAGCCACTAGTAAGGTTGGTGAATCTGTAATATGAACATAGTGGCATTCAGAGAGAATGCGTTCATTCCTAAGTATAGCAGATATAAGCTATAAGGATGGATTCCTTCTTACCTTCTGTGGTGTAGTAGTAGCGCCTTGACTTAGTAATCATAAGTCCTAGGTTCGCGTCCCGGTCGGGGTAAAAAAATTATTCATGCTTTCACATATGTAATGTGCTTATTTGATTATGTCATGGCCCGAATGAGATTGGGAATTGAATTAAATGCTAAAATGAAGCCATGAATAAGGTTGGGTAATCTGTAATGTAAATAGAGTGGCATTCAGAGAGAATTAGTTCATTCCTAAGTAGAGCAGATATAAGCTATAAGGATGGATTCCTTTTATCCTTCTGTGGTGTAGTGGTAGCGCCTTGACTTAGAAATCATAAGTCCTAGGTTCGAGTCCCGGTCGGGGTAAAAAAATGATTCATGCTTTCACATATGTAATGCTTATTTGATTATTTCATGGCCCGAATGAGATTGGGAATTGAATTAAATGCTAAAATGAAGCCATGAGTAAGGTTGGGGAATCTGTAATATGAACATAGTGGCATTCAGATAGAATGCGTTCATTCCTAAGTATAGCAGATATAAGCTATAAGGTTGGATTTACTTTAACCTTCTGGGGTGTAGTGGTAGCGCCTTGACTTAGTAATCATAAGTCCTAGGTTTGAGTCCCGGTCAGGGTAAAAAAAATGATTCATGCTTTCACATATGTAATGTGCTTATTTGATTATTTCATGGCCCGAATGAGATTGGGAATTGAATTAAATGCTAAAATGAAGCCACGAGTAAGGTTGGGGAATCTGTAATATGAACATAGTGGCATTCAGATAGAATGCGTTCATTCCTAAGTATAGCAGATATAAGCTATAAGGTTCGATTCCTTTTAACCTTCTGTGGTGTAGTGGTAGCGCCTTGACTTAGTAATCATAAGTCCTAGGTTCGAGTCCCGGTCGGGGTAAAAAAATGATTCATGCTTTCACATATGTAATGTGCTTATTTGATTATATCATTGCCCGAATGAGATTGGGAATTGAATTAAATGCTAAAATGAAGCCACGAGTAAGGTTGGGGAATCTGTAATATGAACATAGTGGCATTCAGATAGAATGCGTTCATTACTAAGTATAGCAGATATAAGCTATAAGGTTGGATTCTTTTTAACCTTCTGTGGTGTAGTGGTAGCGCCTTGACTTAGTAATCATAAGTCCTAGGTTCGAGTCCCGGTCGGGGTAAAAAAGATTCATGCTTTCACATATGTAATGTGCTTATTTGATTATTTCATGGCCCGAATGAGATTGAGAATGAATTAAATGCTAAAATGAATCCACGTAAGTTTGGGGAATCTGTAATATGAACATATTGGCATTCAGACAGAATGCGTTCATTCCTAAGTATAGCAGATATAATCTATAAGGTTGGATTCCTTTTAACCTTCTGTGGTGTAGTGATAGCGTCTTGACTTAGTAATTATAAGTCCTAGGTTCGAGTCCCGGTCGGGGTAAAAAAATAATTCATGCTTTCACATATGTAATGTGCTTATATGAGTATTTCATGGCCCGAATGAGATTGGGAACTGAATTAAATTCTAAAATGAAGCCACGAGTAAGGTTGGGGAATCTGTAATTTGAACATAGTGTCATTCAGATAGAATGCGTTCATTCCTAAGTATAGCAGATATGAGCTATAAGGTTGGATTCCTTTTAACCTTCTGTGGTGTAGTGGTAGCGCCTTGACATAGTAATCATAAGTCCTAGGTTCGAGTCCCGGTCGGGGTAAAAAAATTATTCATGCTTTCACATGAGTAATGTGCTTATTTGATTATTTCATGGCCCGAATGAGATTGGGAATTGAATTAAATGCTAAAATGAAGCCACGAGTAAAGTTGGGGAGTCTGTAATACGAACATATTGGCATTCAGATAGAATGCGTTCATTCCTAAGTATAGCAGATATAAGCTATAAGGTTGGATTCCTTTTAACCTTCTGTTGTGTAGTGGTAGCGCCTTGACTTAGTAATCATAAGTCCTAGGTTCGAGTCCCGGTCGGGGTAAAAAATGATTCATGCTTTCACATATGTAATGTGCTTATTTGATTATTTCATGGCCCGAATGAGATTGGGAATTGAATTAAATGCTAAAATGAAGCCACGAGTATGGTTGGGGAATCTGTAATATGAACATAGTGGCATTCAGAGAGAATGCGTTCATTCCTAAGTATAGCAGATATAAGCTATAAGGTTGGATTCCTTTTAACCTTCTGTGGTGTAGTGGTAGCGCCTTGACTTAGTAATCATAAGTCCTAGATTCGAGTCCCGGTCGGGGTTAAAAAATTATTCATGCTTTCACATATGTAATGTGCTTATTTGATTATTTCATGGCCCGAATGAGATTGGGAATTGAATTAAATGCTAAAATGAAGCCACGAGTAAGGTTGGGGAATCTGTAATATGAACATAGTGGCATTCAGAGAGAATGCGTTCATTCCTAAGTATAGCAGATATAAGCTATAAGGTTGGATTCCTTTTAACCTTCTGTGGTGTAGTGGTAGCACCTTGACTTAGTAATCATAAGTCCTAGGATCAAACCCGGTCGAGGTAAAAAATTATTCATGCTTTCACATATGTAATGTGCTTATATGAGTATTTCATGGCCCGAATGAGATTGGGAATTGAATTAAATGCTAAAATGAAGCCACGAGTAAGGTTGGGGAATCTGTAATACGAACATAGTGGCATTCAGATAGAATGTGTTCATTCCTAAGTATAGCAGATATAAGCTATAGTTGGATTCCTTTTAACATTCTGTGGTGTAGTGGTAGCGCCTTGACTTAGTAATCATAAGTCCTAGGTTCGAATCCCGGTCGGGGTAAAAAAATGATTCATACTTTCACATGTGTAATGTGCTTATTTGATTATTTCATTGCCCGAATGAGATTGGGAATTGAATTAAATGCTGAAATGAAGCCACGAGTAAAGTTGGGGAATCTGTAATATGAACATAGTGGCATTCAGATAGAATGCGTTCATTCCTAAGTAGAGCAGATATAAGCTATAAAGTTGGATTCCTTTTAACCTTCTGTGGTGTAGTGGTAGCGCCTTGACTTAGTAATCATAAGTCCTAGGTTCGCGTCCCGGTCGGGGTAAAAAAATGATTCATGCTTTCACATATGTAATGTGCTTATTTGATTATTTCATGGCCCGAATGAGATTGGGAATTGAATTAAAAGCTAAAATGAAGCCACGAGTAAGGTTGGGGAATCTGTAATATGAACATAGTGGCATTCAGATAGAATGCGTTCATTCCTAAGTATAGCAGATATAAGCTATAAGGTTGGATTCCTTTTAACCTTCTGTGGTGTAGTGGTAGCGCCTTGACTTAGTAATCATAAGTCCTAGGTTCGAGTCCTGGTCGGGGTAAAAAAAATGATTCATGCTTTCACATATGTAATGTTCTTATTTGATTATTTCATGGCCCGAATGAGATTGGGAATTGAATTATATGCTAAAATGAAGCCATGAGTAAGGTTGGGGAATCTGTAATATGAACATAGTGGCATTCAGATAGAATGCGTTCATTCGTAAGTATAGCAGATATAAGCTATAAGGTTGGATTCCTTTTAACCTTCTGTGGTGTAGTGGTAGCGCCTTGACTTAGTAATCATAAGTCCTAGGTTCGAGTCCCAGTCGGGGTAAAAAAATGTTTCATGTTTTCACATATGTAATGTGCTTATTTGATTATATCATGGCCCGAATGAGATTGGGAATTGAATTAAATGCTAAAATGAAGCCACGAGTAAGGTTGGGGAATCTGTAATATGAACATAGTGGCATTCAGATAGAATGCGTTCATTCCTAAGTATAGCAGATAAAGGCTATAAGGTTGGATTCTTTTTAACCTTCTGTGGTGTAGTGGTAGTGCCTTGACTTAGTAATCATAAGTCCTAGGTTCGAGTCCCGGTCAGGGTAAAAAAATGATTCATGCTTTCACATATGTAATGTGCTTATTTGATTATTTCATGGCCCGAATGATATTGGGAATTGAATTAAATGCTAAAATGAATCCACGTAAGTTTGGGGAATCTGTAATATGAACATATTGGCATTCAGACAGAATGCGTTCATTC
>JAXCGZ010017293.1:27500-50000 GCA_037179515.1 Halocaridina rubra | reverse complement strand
CCAGACCTAAACATCTTAATAATTAATAAATATATATTAATAAATATACTTAATATAAAACGTACAGATTAACACAAACAGACAAAAACCAACAAGGAAATAATAATGATAATTAATATAACTTTTACCTGACATGAAATGGAACCTGGGAGGAGATCAATAAACTAATACACAATGAAGAATATACAATACAAAACACAAGGAGCTCCAGGTGGACGAATGGAAAAGCCGGTATGGGGAATACACTCCTGGCATGTGGTGACGATCGATGGACTGGAACTGTACTCGGTTCGCCGGCGTTCTTAACCGGTTATTTAAAGCCTCGGACAGTGGGGAGGTTTTGTGACAAAGACAGTCAGCTAAAGTAGGGTCGAGGGTAAGGCCAGAAACTTCATTATGATTGGCTGTTCGAGGTGAAGAGACTGCTAACTGGTTAAATGAATGCTGATTGGTACAGCAGCGGAATATGTAGTTAAAAAGGGGTAACAAGCTGGTTTGGGGTTGTAACATACCCCCACACCAAAAACCTCTGTAGGGGAAACCAGAAGAGGTAATGAAGAGAGGGGATCACAAACAAACAGCTCACAGTATTAGGTGGGATCATCCGCCTGAAATCCACATGATAAGGCATCAGCAAATATATTTTCTGTGCCTCTGATATGGTGAATTTGAAGATTGTAGGTCTGAAGTAGGAGGGACCACCAAAGAATCCTTTGATTTGTTTGTATGGTAGAGTTGATAAAGGCCAGTGGGTTGTGATCGGTGAAGACCTGTACACAGTGAGGCGAAACCTGAAGATAGTACTTATGCTTTTTGTTTGCAAGGATGAGAGCCAGTGCCTCTTTTTCTATGGTGGAGTAGGGTTGCTGATGCTTCTTCAACTTGCAGGAATTATATGCCACGGGGTGCAGTACATTGGTTTGTTGGTCGACCTGCAAAAGTACCGCTCCCCACTCCAAGACCACTAGCGTCACTTTGGAGTTCATAGTCATAGATTTTATTGCCAAATATTTAGTATGCTACATTATATTCAGAGTCACTAGCCTGCTGAGAAAGAGCTCCTTGGCAGGCAGTTTAATATACATTTCACATAAATTAAAGTATGACGGCAATAGTTAACAAAAGCTCCAATATAGCAATCTCATATTTATCTTGTAATAAAACAAAACAGTAGCCTGACCTTAACCTGGACATAATGATACACCAATGCTGTATTAATTATTAATCAACAGCTGCTTAATTTTGAATAGTAAATAAATGCTGTTTGAGTTTCTTTTTAAATAAAGTTGTGCCAGTTATTGTTTTTAAATCTTCTGGTAATGCATTCCAACATTTTGGGCCAAAACAGTGAATAGAAAATGTATACAAGGTTGTTCTCGGCTGTGGACATATCAAATTTATATTGTTACCTGTGGTTCCATGGTTGTGTTGAATAAATCTAAATAATTTTCTGTTATCATTAACATCACTATGTATAATAATAAGACAGAAATATTGTATCAAGTAATTAAATTTAAGCAAGTTTAGCTCCTTGAATAAAGAGGAAGTTGAGTCATATTTTCCACTATATGTACTAGCTCTGATCAGTCTTTTCTGAGTTACAAATACATCCCTTACAATTGACGGCCAAGTACAACCCCAGATGGACAAACAGTATATAATATGAGGATAACACAGGGAATAGTATATGCTTTTTAAGGCCTCATTTGTTAGGTTATGGCGAATTTTATACAAAATTCCACATGTCTTGGACAGTTTTGAGCAGACAGATTGAATATGATATTTCCAACTTAAATTATCATCAATAATTACTCCCAAAAATTTCTTACAAGCAACTCTTTTAAGTTCATACCCATTCATATTAACTTGATCAATATTGTGTACTACAGACCTATTTTGAAATAAGATATAGTCAGTTTGGGAAACATTTATCTTTAATTTATTAACAGAGACCCAGTTGTTAATTTTTTCTAGTTCACTATTTAAAACAGAATGCAGGTGGTCATGGTTATTATCATGCAAGAGAAGGTTGGTGTCATCTGCATAAAGAATATATTTCAATTTATTACTGGCATTGGAAATATCATTTATATAAACTAAAAATAACAATGGGTCCAGTATTGATCCCTGTGGTACTCCCCTCTCAATAGTTTGCAACAAAGATGCTTTCCCATTACAATATACGGCTTGTTTTATATTTTTCAAGTAGCTCTTAAATAACTGTAATGGTGTTCCCCTAATACCCTCACAAGTTAGTTTTTCTATTAGTATATCATGGTCTAATGAGTCAAATGCTTTGGACAAGTCTAGGAAAACCCCTGCAACAAAGTTTTTTTTTTCCAAATTTTGATAAACATCACTTGTAAAGTTCATTATTGCTTTTTCAGTGGTCTTATTATTACGGAATCCGTATTGATTTTCGGATAATAGGTTGAACTTTTCAAGGAATTTCTTAAGTCTGTGAACAATCGCTTTTTCAAACACTTTACTTAAAGACGGTAATATAGATATAGGTTTATAGTTATTTTCATCATCTACAGTGCCTGACTTAAAAATAGGTATTACTTTAGCACCTTTTAGTTTGTCTGGAAAACATCCTTGCTGAAAGCATAGATTGATTATGTGGGTAAGTGGGGTACCAATGTAATGGACAGTGACCTGGAGTAGTTTTGATGGAATTTCATCATATCCCGACGCTGTATTTGGTTTTAAGGTTTTTATATATTTAATGACTTCCTCCCTTGTTACAGGATACAAGTAAAACGAAAAGTCTGGTGGATTATTAAGAAACTGTCGCTGTGAGTTTTGTTGCACATTTTGTTGTTCCTGTGTTGGTTGTGCTATAGTTAAGAAATGATTATTAAAGATATTAGCAGTGTGGTCATTATCATTTTTTAATTTGATTTCCTTTGAATGATTAATTTGTTTTCGTCTCATTAGGTTGTTTATTGTATTCCAGGTGGACTTGCTGTTTCCTTTTTCCTTCTTAAGCTTATCCTGAAAATATCTATTTTTTGCAGCTCAGAGTAGTGTTACTAATTTGTTCCTGTAAGCTTTATATCTGGTTCCATGAGACAAAGGCCATTTTGATGCAAGCCTTTCTAATCGGTGTTTTTCTTTGATACTATTTTTTAATCCTGCAGTTATGTGTGGGCATCTGTTGTTTTTATTATTTACAGTCGATTTTCTTAGAGGAAAGCAGTCTAGAAATTTATCTCTAAATGCAGAGTGAAATTTATTAAAAGCTTCATTTGCATTATTTAGGTCAATGATATGTTGCCATTTTTCATGTGATATATCTCTAGTAAATTTAGCTATGTTATCATCAGAGTAATGTCTTTTTTCTACATATGCATCAAATTTATGTTCTTCTTTTTTTAAACTGGGAGTATACTGCGAAATGATCTGTTATGTCTGTGTACACTTTGTAATTACTTATGTTGTCTTCAAGATTTGTGGTCCAGGTATGATCGATTAGAGATGCACTATTTTCAGTTACTCTCGTAGGTTTAGTAGATATTGGAAAGCAGCCACGTGAATACATTAAGTTTATAAAATCAGTTACTCTTTGATCATATATTTTAAACAAATCTCCAGTTCCAATCACCGAATGAATAAATAGTTTTGTACTTTTTTCTTACTGCAAAATCAAATACTTTCAGCACAGCTTCTAGGAATTCAGGCATGTTCCCCTTTGGTGGTCTATATACAGATGCAAAGAAGCAATTTTCCTTACCGTTATGTACCTGTACACTAACACATTCAATGAATTGTTCCATCATACTGCACTCCTTTATAACACTCGAGCTATACTTATTAGCTACAGACATGCATACACCTCCACCTTTCCTGTCTCTGTTCTGAGTGAACATATTGTACCCTGTTATATTATACAATGATTCAATATCATTATCCAGCCTAGTCTCCAAAAAACCCATTACATCACATATATTATTTTCTGTTAAACATTGATCAACAAATATTTGAAGATTATTTGCAAGACTTCTAATGTTCATGCACAAAAGCGAAAATGCATTAGATTTATTTAAATTTGAATACAGTTCATTTAATTATATATAAATTGAAAAAGCGTTGGATGCGTTTCTCATATTATTCAAAAACAAATCTATTTCATTTTCAAGATCAAGTGGGTTAAATATCATCTTATCAAGCTCATTAATACATAAATAATTGGGAAGTACTTTTGCGTTGTTTGTTAGCCTTATAAGTTAAACGTCACTAATGGAATAGTATGGGAGGTATCTATTTACAGCCATGGTGAAGAAATAAATTATACTACTTTTACATTACTGACTTACAAGCTACCATTTATTTCTACCATATCTTACCGGGTTCTTCCGGCCATTTATTGGTTTAGGGTGGGAGCGTTTTATAGCTCCCTTGGTAGGAGACACGGCAGGAGGGGGTGCGGGTGATGACATATCACTCTCCCGCCCCCCCACTCCCGCACCCCCCACCCCCGCACCACCGATCCTGGTCAACTCCTCATCCACGCCACCCACAGCACCCACAGCACCAGCCACACTCTCTGAGTTGTATCGTTCCTTCATGATGAGCTTCGTATGTTTAAAGTAGGCAAATTTCCCTTCTGATCTAGCCTTTTTTAGTTGTGGCATCTGTGCAGATTTTATTGCCTGTGATGCGGCACACAGGTCATCATTAAGGTAGATCTTGGTGCCTTTCAACTTTTTGGCATTTCGCATGACCGTCTCTCTGTCACAGTAGTGGGAGAAACGAGCCACTATGGTGCAAGGTTTGTCATCACGAAGTGGTCCCACCCTGTGAGCTCTCTCCAACGTCATGCCTTCTAGCTGTAATTTATCGGCTATCAGGGCTGATACCATCGTCGTTGTTTGCTCCCAGGTCCCCCAATCGCGTCTCTTCTCTACACCGCTTAATCAGATGTTGTTTGTTCTGGAATAGTCTTCTTGGTAATTCAAGCGTTCTTCTAAGGTGGTTATTTGTTGATTTGCAGAATTTATTTGTTGAGATAGAATATCGATTGTTTCTTTGTCATTACTCTTTTCTTTCTCATGAATTTTAATAGTTGATTTGAGGTCATCAATTTCTCTCTGGCTGAACTCCAGGCTTGTTGCAAGGTTGAAGTCTGGAGCTCTTAAAGCAGGTTGAGATGTTAAAAACATTTTATATTGGTACAAACCAAATTGGGTGATAAATGCAGAAATCTCTTTAGCACTCTCTGTAAGAGGTATTTGATAATACCCCTTAGTGAGATCAATGGTTGTAATAAACTGGGATTTTCCAATAGTATTTAAATAGTCTTCTATTAAGGGGAGGGGAAAAGAGTATTTGATAGTTACGTTATTTACTTTTCTAAAGTCAGTATAAAGTCGGGAGGGTCCATCAGGTTTTGGCACTAAAATACATGGTGATGCTCAGGGAGACATACTTGGTCAGCTAATCCTTGAGGTAATAGATAACCTACTTCTTTCTTCATAATATTATTCTTATAGGGGTGTAATCTATATGGGGCTTGCCTAATAGGGGCTTGACATGAACTAATCAACTTTATGTCATCTTGGATATAATTACACAATCTTGCAGAATCAGAAATAACAGAGGTAAATTGATGCAAAAGCTGAGCCAAGTCTGCCTTCTGGTTTGAATGAGGATCACCAAAATAATCATTAAGATTCTGTAATATACTGGTGTTGGAGAGAGAGCCTTGATTACAGGGTAAGTCAACAGGTAGGCTACTCTCACCATCACCATCCAATCCCATCTCAGACATAGGGTTAGGTGTCTGCCACACATAATGTAACTGGAGCAACAGTTCCGACATCTACCTCTGGTGATCTGGAATAGTAAGGTTTGAGTAAATTCACATAAACCAACTGTGTTTTCTTTCTACAATCAGGTGTAGCTATGACATAATTTACAGGACTCAACTTTTCTGAATCGCATATGGTAAACAATATTCTCGCAACACCTGCTTTAAAGTTTAGTGAAATCTTCCCAGACACGAAGGATCAGAATTCTGGGCTTGTATTACTTCTTTCTTAGAAAATGGCTGGTTCAGGAGATCCTACTGAACTTTAGGGGAAGGCAAGGATGACAATGTATTAAATGATTTAGACACAGCGAGTTTAGCTTGAGCCCTTGTTACTGCACAAGAAGTAAAAAGATCAGGGGATTCATCAAGAACTCTTGGAAGAGGATTATCAACAGTAGTAATATTAGGTACTGTAAGAGTTCCAGTGAGATCATTTCCCAATAATAGCTGAACTCCTTGAACAGGCTATTTACCATATTTGACAGCTACTTTTACATTTGACTTGAACAGTGGGCACTCAAGATAAACTCGTGCAAGAGGATATGACATATGAGACGTTAAATCAGACAGTAGAACCTCTCCTGTTAACTTATGACTCAGATTAGAAATAGCATCATGGACTAAAATGGACTGAGCAGCCCCAGTATCTCTAAGAATAGTTATGGGGAATGCCCGACCCTTCGGGCTAAGTGCGACATGACCCGTGAAAGAAAATGCATTAAACATACTGGTCTGAGAGGAGCAAGAATTAGAAGTGACAGGTTTAGTATTGGAATTTGTAGCAGTAAAACCCTTCTTGAAAAATGGCACCCTGGATGTTTACACTGTGCAATGGTATGTCCTACTTTCTTGTCATAAGCACAAACTAGCTGGGTTGAATTTGACTAATTTTCTCTCTGCCCATCACTCAATCTACTTTGGGGATCACGAAAGGTAGATTTTACATAAACACCACGATCCACCCCATGCACATTCCAGGATTCCAACCGTAAGGCCTGAGCATCTGCCATTTCTGCCACCTTAAGAAGCTTCATTATATTGCTCTCCTCTACATGTTTAAGTATAGGAAATGGTATTTTATTCATCCATTCCTCCAAGACTATTACATTCACGAGTTCGGAATATGTAGTGACATTTAAGGATTCTAACCACTTTTTGAACTGTCATTTTCTCGGTGGCAAAGTCCACATAGGTTTGATACTTAGCTTTAGTCATATTCCTAAATTTCTGACTATATCCTTCGGGTGTGATTGCATGCGCATGAAGTATTTGAATTTTAACAAAATCATAGTCTTCCGTTTCATCCAAACTACTATAGACTTTCCTGACAATTTTGGACCTACAATGTTCATCCACTCGTCTTTTGGCCACTTCTGTTTATTAGCGATTTTCTCTAACAATTTAAAGGATCCATCAATGTCTCCTTCACCAAATATTGGTACCATAGAAGAAACTGTGGAAAAGTTGAAAGTTACCTCTTTCTCCTTTATAGATAGTTCTATGTCCCTATGCTTACCAACCTGCTCAACTCTCTCAATTTTAATTTTCTTTCTACTTCTAGTTTTAACTTTAATTCCCTTTCTCTCGTTTCTGCTTCTAATTCCATTTTTCTCGTTTCTAGTTCTAATTTTCTATTTTCTACTTCAACATCCATTTTATACTGAAGTTCTGATCTATACTTCTCTAACTTGAGCTAAGAAGAGGGGTCAACTTTCGGAGTAGCATTATCAATACGAGCTACTTCAGTTTCCTTTGACTTAGGAATCTCGTCTGGATCGGAATCTTCCTCGGTATTCTCAGGTAATGAAATATATTTAGCAACTACTTCAGGAACACCTTGTTTCATTAAACGTTTCAAAACAAGTTCCTTAATTTTTCCTTAGTCACCTTTGATGGGTGAGTTGGAAAAGCAATTTTATAATGTTTAGCAATCTTTAACCAATCGGCTTTTCTAATGTCACTTGCTTGATCCCAAGAGGGATGCTTAAAAAGAAAAAATTATATATCGAATTCTTTACTAGCCATGACGATTATTAACCAACACTTTAGGAAAAAATGAAGAGAGGAAGCTCTGGGAAAATACAGTAGCGATAGTCAAGCATGACCCCGGAATTTATGCTTTACTATACCCAAACACTTCGACACTAAAGTATTAACGACTTGTTAGGTAGAGATACTAGAAACTAGCATGAGTGATGGGATTATGCGTATCCTGATACCTGAGCAGAGTACTTTGAAACTTGGATACTTGTAAGAGTACGTTGAATATTGATACTTGAATTAAGAGACTTGAAAATATAAAGCACTCAGAAAAATTTAACTGTCGATTCTTGATAAAAACCTAACGAGCCATTTAATACTGATTCATGAGATTAATTAGGTTAACAAAGTTAACGAGTCTTGGAAGAATGAATAGGGAACTACTGTTGCCCTACGATCAAATTAGTGTTTACTTTGCGGCTACCACGCAAGTTAACGAGTATACACTAAAGACCAACGATCATCACACACTTGTTACGGTTGTTACGATTTTTACTTCTTATAACAAAAGACACAGACAATTACACACAAGAAAAGTTTAACAAAAATAAAAATTCAAGAATTCACTATTCACTTATCTGAAATCATAATACAATTGTTATAACAATATAAGAACAAGGGAGAAGTTAATGTAAACTACTTTACTTTGAGCAAGGATCCTGTCAAGGTCGCCAATATATTACACCCAGTTCTAACTGTAATATGAACATAGTGTTATTCAGATAGAATGCGTTCATTCCTAAGTATAGCAGATACAGGCTATAAGGTTGGATTCTTTTTAACCTTCTGTGGTGTAGTGGTAGCACCTTGACTTAGTAATCATAAGTCCTAGGTTCGAGTCCCGGTCAGGGTAAAAAAATGATTCATGCTTTCACATATGTAATATGCTTATTTGATTATTTCATGGCCCGAATGATATTGGGAATTGAATTAAATGCTAAAATGAATCCACGTAAGTTTGGGGAATCTGTAATATGAACATATTGGCATTCAGACAGAATGCGTTCATTCCTAAGTATAGCAGATATAATCTATAAGGTTGGATTCCTTTTAACCTTCTGTGGTGCAGTGATAGCGCCTTGACTTAGTAATTATAAGTCCTAGGTTCGAGTCCCGGTCGGGGTAAAAAAATAATTCATGCTTTCACATATGTAATGTGCTTATATGAGTATTTCATGGCCCGAATGAGATTGGGAACTGAATTAAATTCTAAAATGAAGCCACGAGTAAGGTTGGGGAATCTGTAATATGAACATAGTGGCATTCAGATAGAATGCATTCATTCCTAAGTATAGCAGATATGAGCTATAAGGTTGGATTCCTTTTAACCTTCTGTGGTGTAGTGGTAGCGCCTTGACATAGTAATCATAAGTCCTAGGTTCGAGTCCCGGTCAGGGTAAAAAAATTATTCATGCTTTCACATGAGTAATGTGCTTATTTGATTATTTCATGGCCCGAATGAGATTGGGAATTGAATTAAATGCTAAAATGAAGCCACGAGTAAAGTTGGGGAATCTGTAGTACGAACATATTGGCATTCAGATAGAATGCGTTCATTCGTAAGTATAGCAGATATAAGCTATAAGGTTGGATTCCTATTAACCTTCTGTTGTGTAGTGGTAGCGCCTTGACTTAGTAATCATAAGTCCTAGGTTCGAGTCCCGGTCGGGGTAAAAAATGATTCATGCTTTCACATATGTAATGTGCTTATTTGATTATTTCATGGCCCGAATGAGATTGGGAATTGAATTAAATGCTAAAATGAAGCCACGAGTATGGTTTGGGAATCTGTAATATGAACATAGTGGCATTCAGAGAGAATGCCTTCATTCCTAAGTATAGCAGATATAAGCTATAAGGTTGGATTCCTTTTAACCTTCTGTGGTGTAGTGGTAGCGCCTTGACTTAGTAATCATAAGTCCTAGATTCGCGTCCCGATCGGGGTTAAAAAATTATTCATGCTTTCACATATGTAATGTGCTTATTTGATTATTTCATGGCCCGAATGAGATTGGGAATTGAATTAAATGCTAAAATGAAGCCACGAGTAAGGTTGGGGAATCTGTAATATGAACATAGTGGCATTCAGACAGAATGCGTTCATTCCTAAGTATAGCAGATATAAGCTATAAGGTTGGATTCCTTTTAACCTTCTGTGGTGTAGTGGTAGCACCTTGACTTAGTAATCATAAGTCCTAGGTTCGAGTCCCGGTCGAGGTAAAAAAATGATTCATGCTTTCACATATGTAATGTGCTTATAGGAGTATTTCATGGCCCGAATGAGATTGGGAATTGAATTAAATGCTAAAATGAAGCCACGAGTAAGGTTGGGGAATCTGTAATACGAACATAGTGGCATTCAGATAGAATGTGTTCATTCCTAAGTATAGCAGATATAAGCTATATGTTTGGATTCCTTTTAACCTTCTGTGGTGTAGTGGTAGCGCCTTGACTTAGTAATCATAAGTCCTAGGTTCGAATCAAGGTCGGGGTAAAAAAATGATTCATACTTTCACATGTGTAATGTGCTTATTTGATTATTTCATTGCTCGAATGAGATTGGGAATTGAATTAAATGCTGAAATGAAGCCACGAGTAAAGTTGGGGAATCTGTAATATGAACATAGTGGCATTCAGATAGAATGCGTTCATTCCTAAGTAGAGCAGATATAAGCTATAAAGTTGGATTCCTTTTATCCTTTTGTTGTGTAATGGTAGCTCCTTGACTTAGTTATCATAAGTCCTAGATTCGAGTCCCGGTCAGGGTAAAAAAATGATTCATGCTTTCATATATGTAATGTGCTTATTTGATTATTTCATGGCCCGAATGAGATTGGGAATTGAATTAAATGCTAAAATGAAGACACGAGTAAGGTTGGGGAATCTGTAATATGAACATAGTGGTATTCAGATAGAATGCGTTAATTCCTAAGTATAGCAGATATAAGCTATAAGGTTGGATTCCTTTTAACCTTCTGTGGTGTAGTGGTAGCGCCTTGACTTAGTAATCATAAATCCTAGGTTTGATTCCTGGTTGGGGTAAAAAAATTATTCATGCTTTCACATATGTAATGTGCTTATTTAATTATTTTATGGTCCGAATGAGATTGGGATATTGAATTAAATGCTAAAATGAAGCCACGAGTAAGGTTGGGGAATCTGTAATATGAACATAGTGGCATTCAGATAGAATACGTTCATTCGTAAGTATAGGAGATATAAGCTATAAGGTTGGATTCCTTTTAACCTTCTGTGGTGTAGTGGTAGCGCCTTGACTTAGTAATCATAAGTCCTAGGTTCGAGTCCCGGTCGGGGTAAAAAAAATGATTCATGCTTTCACATATGTAATGTGCTTATTTGATTATTTCATGGCCCGAATGAGATTGGGAATTAAATTAAAAGCTAAAATGAAGCCACGAGTAAGGTTGGGGAATCTGTAATATGAACATAGTGGCATTCAGATAGAATGCGTTCATTCCTAAGTATAGCAGATATAAGCTATAAGGTTGGATTCCTTTTAACCTTCTGTGGTGTAGTGGTAGCGCCTTGACTTAGTAATCATAAGTCCTAGGTTCGAGTCCTGGTCGGGGTAAAAAAAATGATTCATGCTTTCACATATGTAATGTTCTTATTTGATTATTTCATGGCCCGAATGAGATTGGGAATTGAATTATATGCTAAAATGAAGCCATGAGTAAGGTTGGGGAATCTGTAATATGAACATAGTGGCATTCAGATAGAATGCGTTCATTCGTAAGTATAGCAGATATAAGCTATAAGGTTGTATTCCTTTTAACCTTCTGTGGTGTAGTGGTAGCGCCTTGACTTAGTAATCATAAGTCCTAGGTTCGAGTCCCAGTCGGGGTAAAAAAATGTTTCATGTTTTCACATATGTAATGTGCTTATTTGATTATATCATGGCCCGAATGAGATTGGGAATTGAATTAAATGCTAAAATGAAGCCACGAGTAAAGTTGGGGAATCTGTAATACGAACATATTGGCATTCAGATAGAATGCGTTCATTCGTAAGTATAGCAGATATAAGCTATAAGGTTGGATTCCTATTAACCTTCTGTTGTGTAGTGGTAGCGCCTTGACTTAGTAATCATAAGTCCTAGGTTCGAGTCCCGGTCGGGGTAAAAAATGATTCATGCTTTCACATATGTAATGTGCTTATTTGATTATTTCATGGCCCGAATGAGATTGGGAATTGAATTAAATGCTAAAATGAAGCCACGAGTATGGTTTGGGAATCTGTAATATGAACATAGTGGCATTCAGAGAGAATGCCTTCATTCCTAAGTATAGCAGATATAAGCTATAAGGTTGGATTCCTTTTAACCTTCTGTGGTGTAGTGGTAGCGCCTTGACTTAGTAATCATAAGTCCTAGATTCGCGTCCCGGTCGGGGTTAAAAAATTATTCATGCTTTCACATATGTAATGTGCTTATTTGATTATTTCATGGCCCGAATGAGATTGGGAATTGAATTAAATGCTAAAATGAAGCCACGAGTAAGGTTGGGGAATCTGTAATATGAACATAGTGGCATTCAGACAGAATGCGTTCATTCCTAAGTATAGCAGATATAAGCTATAAGGTTGGATTCCTTTTAACCTTCTGTGGTGTAGTGGTAGCACCTTGACTTAGTAATCATAAGTCCTAGGTTCGAGTCCCGGTCGAGGTAAAAAAATGATTCATGCTTTCACATATGTAATGTGCTTATATGAGTATTTCATGGCCCGAATGAGATTGGGAATTGAATTAAATGCTAAAATGAAGCCACGAGTAAGGTTGGGGAATCTGTAATACGAACATAGTGGCATTCAGATAGAATGTGTTCATTCCTAAGTATAGCAGATATAAGCTATATGTTTGGATTCCTTTTAACCTTCTGTGGTGTAGTGGTAGCGCCTTGACTTAGTAATCATAAGTCCTAGGTTCGAATCAAGGTCGGGGTAAAAAAATGATTCATACTTTCACATGTGTAATGTGCTTATTTGATTATTTCATTGCTCGAATGAGATTGGGAATTGAATTAAATGCTGAAATGAAGCCACGAGTAAAGTTGGGGAATCTGTAATATGAACATAGTGGCATTCAGATAGAATGCGTTCATTCCTAAGTAGAGCAGATATAAGCTATAAAGTTGGATTCCTTTTATCCTTTTGTTGTGTAATGGTAGCTCCTTGACTTAGTTATCATAAGTCCTAGATTCGAGTCCCGGTCAGGGTAAAAAAATGATTCATGCTTTCATATATGTAATGTGCTTATTTGATTATTTCATGGCCCGAATGAGATTGGGAATTGAATTAAATGCTAAAATGAAGACACGAGTAAGGTTGGGGAATCTGTAATATGAACATAGTGGTATTCAGATAGAATACGTTAATTCCTAAGTATAGCAGATATAAGCTATAAGGTTGGATTCCTTTTAACCTTCTGTGGTGTAGTGGTAGCGCCTTGACTTAGTAATCATAAATCCTAGGTTTGATTCCTGGTTGGGGTAAAAAAATTATTCATGCTTTCACATATGTAATGTGCTTATTTAATTATTTTATGGTCCGAATGAGATTGGGATATTGAATTAAATGCTAAAATGAAGCCACGAGTAAGGTTGGGGAATCTGTAATATGAACATAGTGGCATTCAGATAGAATACGTTCATTCGTAAGTATAGGAGATATAAGCTATAAGGTTGGATTCCTTTTAACCTTCTGTGGTGTAGTGGTAGCGCCTTGACTTAGTAATCATAAGTCCTAGGTTCGAGTCCCGGTCGGGGTAAAAAAAATGATTCATGCTTTCACATATGTAATGTGCTTATTTGATTATTTCATGGCCCGAATGAGATTGGGAATTAAATTAAAAGCTAAAATGAAGCCACGAGTAAGGTTGGGGAATCTGTAATATGAACATAGTGGCATTCAGATAGAATGCGTTCATTCCTAAGTATAGCAGATATAAGCTATAAGGTTGGATTCCTTTTAACCTTCTGTGGTGTAGTGGTAGCGCCTTGACTTAGTAATCATAAGTCCTAGGTTCGAGTCCTGGTCGGGGTAAAAAAAATGATTCATGCTTTCACATATGTAATGTTCTTATTTGATTATTTCATGGCCCGAATGAGATTGGGAATTGAATTATATGCTAAAATGAAGCCATGAGTAAGGTTGGGGAATCTGTAATATGAACATAGTGGCATTCAGATAGAATGCGTTCATTCGTAAGTATAGCAGATATAAGCTATAAGGTTGTATTCCTTTTAACCTTCTGTGGTGTAGTGGTAGCGCCTTGACTTAGTAATCATAAGTCCTAGGTTCGAGTCCCAGTCGGGGTAAAAAAATGTTTCATGTTTTCACATATGTAATGTGCTTATTTGATTATATCATGGCCCGAATGAGATTGGGAATTGAATTAAATGCTAAAATGAAGCCACGAGTAAGGTTGGGTAATCTGTAATACAAACATAGTGGCATTCAGATAGAATGCGTTCATTCCTAAGTATAGCAGATATAAGCTATAAGGTTGGATTCCTTTCAACCTTCTGTGGTGTAGTGGTAGCGCCTTGACCTAGTAATCATAAGTCCTAGATTCGAGTCCCGGTCGGGGTAAAAAAATGATCCATGCTTTCACATATGTAATGTGCTTATTTGATTATATATATATATATATATATATATATATATATATATATATATATATATATATATATATATATATATATATATATATATATATATATATATATATATATATATATATATATATATATATATATATATATATATATATGTATGTATGTATGTATGTATGTATGTATGTATGTATGTATGTATGTATGTATGTATGTATGTATGTATGTATGTATGTATGTATGTATGTATGTATGTATGTATGTATGTATGTATGTATGTATGTATGTATGTATGTATGTATGTATGTATATATATGTATATGTATATGTATATGTATATGTATATGCATATGTATATGTATATATATATATATATATATATATATATATATATATATATATATATATATATATATATATATATATATATATATATATATATATATATATATATATATATATATATGTATATGTATATGTATATGTATATGTATATGTATATGTATATTTATATGTATATGTATATGTATATGTATATGTATATATATATATATATATATATATATATATATATATATATATATATATATATATATATATATATATATATATATATATATATATATATATATATATATATAAGAACTCCCAAATCCCTTTCACACTGAGAACTCATGATTTCATGGTTATTTAGCTTATAACTCGTATAGTCTTTTATATTACCCATTTTAACTACTTTACATTTTTCAACATTAAATTCCATTTGCCATTTGTCCGACCATTCAGATAATTTATTTAGATCTTCCTGTAAAGCATGAATGTCTTCTTTTCCATTTATAATTCTACCTATTTTAGTGTCATCTGCGAATATACTTAGGTTACTACTGATATCCGAATCCAGATCATTTAGATATATGATGACTAATAGGGGACCAAGTACCGAGCTTTGTGGTGCCCCGCTACATACATACATACATACATACATACATGCATACATACATGCATTCATACATGCATATATACATACATATATATATATATATATATATATATATATATATATATATATATATATATATATATATATATATATATATATATTTACACCCATGTCTAACAGGTAAATACCAAATTCAAGTTCTTCATGCCCGAGACCCAGAACTAATATATGACTATGTGGCAATGGATAAATGATTCGAAATAGTGAAATTCATGGAAATAAGGTGAACAGTTTATAACAATTGTAATATCAATTTCACCTAATACAATAGGAATTACAATCTGTGATTTTACAGACCTACAAATTATCAAAACAGACAAATACATAAAATTAATACAGTCCTACATATTTACAAAACCAGACCTAAACATCTTAATAATTAATAAATATATATTAATAAATATACTTAATATAAAACGTACAGATTAACACAAACAGACAAAAACCAACAAGGAAATAATAATGATAATTAATATAACTTTTACCTGACATGAAATGGAACCTGGGAGGAGATCAATAAACTAATACACAATGAAGAATATACAATACAAAACACAAGGAGCTCCAGGTGGACGAATGGAAAAGCCGGTATGGGGAATACACTCCTGGCATGTGGTGACGATCGATGGACTGGAACTGTACTCGGTTCGCCGGCGTTCTTAACCGGTTATTTAAAGCCTCGGACAGTGGGGAGGTTTTGTGACAAAGACAGTCAGCTAAAGTAGGGTCGAGGGTAAGGCCAGAAACTTCATTATGATTGGCTGTTCGAGGTGAAGAGACTGCTAACTGGTTAAATGAATGCTGATTGGTACAGCAGCGGAATATGTAGTTAAAAAGGGGTAACAAGCTGGTTTGGGGTTGTAACATACCCCCACACCAAAAACCTCTGTAGGGGAAACCAGAAGAGGTAATGAAGAGAGGGGATCACAAACAAACAGCTCACAGTATTAGGTGGGATCATCCGCCTGAAATCCACATGATAAGGCATCAGCAAATATAATTTCTGTGCCTCTGATATGGTGAATTTGAAGATTGTAGGTCTGAAGTAGGAGGGACCACCAAAGAATCCTTTGATTTGTTTGTATGGTAGAGTTGATAAAGGCCAGTGGGTTGTGATCGGTGAAGACCTGTACACAGTGAGGCGAAGCCTGAAGATAGCACTTAAGCTTTTTGTTTGCAAGGATGAGAGCCAGTGCCTCTTTTTCTATGGTGGAGTAGGGTTGCTGATTCTTCTTCAACTTGCAGGAATTATATGCCACGGGGTGCAGTACATTGTTTTGTTGGTCGACCTGCAAAAGTACCGCTCCCCACTCCAAGACCACTAGCGTCAATTTGGAGGTCATAGTCATAGATTTTATTGCCAAATATTTAGTATACTACATTATATTCAGAGTCACTAGCCTGCTGAGAAAGAGCTCCTTGGCAGGCAGTTTAATATACATTTCACATAAATTAAAGTATGACGGCAATAGTTAACAAAAGCTCCAATATAGCAATCTCATATTTATCTTGTAATAAAACAAAACAGTAGCCTGACCTTAACCTGGACATAATGATACACCAATGCTGTATTAATTATTAATCAACAGCTGCTTAATTTTGAATAGTAAATAAATGCTGTTTGAGTTTCTTTTTTAAATAAAGTTGTGCCAGTTATTGTTTTTAAATCTTCTGGTGATGCATTTCAACAATTTGGGCCAAAACAGTGAATAGAAAATGTGTACAAGGTTGTTCTCGGCTGTGGACATATCAAATTTATATTGTTACCTGTGGTTCCATGGTTGTGTTGAATAAATCTAAATAATTTTCTGTTATCATTAACATCACTATGTATAATAATAAGACAGAAATATTGTATCAAGTAATTAAATTTAAGCAAGTTTAGCTCCTTGAATAAAGAGGAAGTTGAGTCATATTTTCCACTATATGTACTAGCTCTGATCAGTCTTTTCTGAGTTACAAATACATCCCTTACAATTGACGGCCAAGTACAACCCCAGATGGACAAACAGTATATAATATGAGGATAACACAGGGAATAGTATATGCTTTTTAAGGCCTCATTTGTTAGGTTATGGCGAATTTTATACAAAATTCCACATGTCTTGGACAGTTTTGAGCAGACAGATTGAATATGATATTTCCAACTTAAATTATCATCAATAATTACTCCCAAAAATTTCTTACAAGCAACTCTTTTAAGTTCATACCCATTCATATTAACTTGACCAATATTGTGTACTACAGACCTATTTTGAAATAAGATATAGTCAGTTTGGGAAACATTTATCTTTAATTTATTAACAGAGACCCAGTTGTTAATTTTTTCTAGTTCACTATTTAAAACAGAATGCAGGTGGTCAAGGTTATTATCATGCAAGAGAAGGCTGGTGTCATCTGCATAAAGAATATATTTGAATTTATTACTGGCATTGGAAATATCATTTATATAAACTAAAAATAACAATGGGTCCAGTATTGATCCCTGTGGTACTCCCCTCTCAATAGTTTGCAACAAAGATGCTTTCCCATTACAATATACGGCTTGTTTTATATTTTTCAAGTAGCTCTTAAATAACTGTAATGGTGTTCCCCTAATACCCTCACAAGTTAGTTTTTCTATTAGTATATCATGGTCTAATGAGTCAAATGCTTTGGACAAGTCTAGGAAAACCCCTGCAACAAAGTTTTTATTTTCCAAATTTTGATAAACATCACTTGTAAAGTTCATTATTGCTTTTTCAGTGGTCTTATTATTACTGAATCCGTATTGATTTTCGGATAATAGGTTGAACTTTTCAAGGAATTTCTTAAGTCTGTGAACAATCGCTTTTTCAAACACTTTACTTAAAGACGGTAATATAGATATAGGTTTATAGTTATTTTCATCATCTACAGTGCCTGACTTAAAAATAGGTATTACTTTAGCACCTTTTAGTTTGTCTGGAAAACATCCTTGCTGAAAGCATAGATTGATTATGTGGGTAAGTGGGGTACCAATGTAATGGACAGTGACCTGGAGTAGTTTTGATGGAATTTCATCATATCCCGACGCTGTATTTGGTTTTAAGGTTTTTATATATTTAATGACTTCCTCCCTTGTTACAGGATACAAGTAAAACGAAAAGTCTGGTGGATTATTAAGAAACTGTCGCTGTGAGTTTTGTTGCACATTTTGTTGTTCCTGTGTTGGTTGTGCTATAGTTAAGAAATGATTATTAAAGATATTAGCAGTGTGGTCATTATCATTTTTTAATTTGATTTCCTTTGAATGATTAATTTGTTTTCGTCTCATTAGGCTGTTTATTGTATTCCAGGTGGACTTGCTGTTTCCTTGTTCCTTCTTAAGCTTATCCTGAAAATATCTATTTTTTGCAGCTCAGAGTAGTGTTACTAATTTGTTCCTGTAAGCTTTATATCTGGTTCCATGAGACAAAGGCCATTTTGATGCAAGCCTTTCTAATCGGTGTTTTTCTTTGATACTATTTTTTAATCCTGCAGTTATGTGTGGGCATCTGTTGTTTTTATTATTTACAGTCGATTTTCTTAGAGGAAAGCAGTCTAGAAATTTATCTCTAAATGCAGAGTGAAATTTATTAAAAGCTTCATTTGCATTATTTAGGTCAATGATATGTTGCCATTTTTCATGTGATATATCTCTAGTAAATTTAGCTATGTTATCATCAGAGTAATGTCTTTTTTCTACATATGCATCAAATTTATGTTCTTCTTTTTTAAACTGGGAGTATACTGCGAAATGATCTGTTATGTCTGTGTACACTATGTAATTACTTATGTTGTCTTCAAGATTTGTGGTCCAGGTATGATCGATTAGAGATGCACTATTTTCAGTTACTCTCGTAGGTTTAGTAGATATTGGAAAGCAGCCACGTGAATACATTAAGTTTATAAAATCAGTTACTCTTTGATCATATATTTTAAACAAATCTCCAGTTCCAATCACCGAATGAATAAATAGTTTTGTACTTTTTTCTTACTGCAAAATCAAATACTTTCAGTACAGCTTCTAGGAATTCAGGCATGTTCCCCTTTGGTGGTCTATATACAGATGCAAAGAAGCAATTTTCCTTTCCGTTATGTACCTGTACACTAACACATTCAATGAATTGTTCCATCATACTGCACTCCTTTATAACACTCGAGCTATACTTATTAGCCACAGACATGCATACACCTCCACCTTTCCTGTCTCTGTTCTGAGTGAACATATTGTACCCTGTTATATTATACAATGATTCAATATCATTATCAAGCCTAGTCTCCGAAAAACCCATTACATCACATATATTATTTTCTGTTAAACATTGATCAACAAATATTTGAAGATTATTTGCAAGACTTCTAATGTTCATGCACAAAAGCGAAAATGCATTAGATTTATTTAAATTTGAATACAGTTCATTTAATTATATATAAATTGAAAAAGCGTTGGTTGCGTTTCTCATATTATTCAAAAACAAATCTATTTCATTTTCAAGATCAAGTGGGTTAAATATCATCTTATCAAGCTCATTAATACATAAATAATTGGGAAGTACTTTTGCGTTGTTTGTTAGCCTTATAAGTTAAACGTCACTAATGGAATAGTATGGGAGGTATCTATTTACAGCCATGGTGAAGAAATAAATTATACTACTTTTACATTACTGACTTACAAGCTACCATTTATTTCTACCATATCTTACCGGGTTCTTCCGGCCATTTATTGGTTTAGGGTGGGAGCGTTTTATAGCTCCCGTGGTAGGAGACACGGCAGGAGGGGGTGCGGGTGATGACATATCACTCTCCCGCCCCCCCACTCCCGCACCCCCCACCCCCGCACCACCGATCCTGGTCAACTCCTCATCCACGCCACCCACAGCACCCACAGCACCAGCCACACTCTCTGAGTTGTATCGTTCCTTCATGATGAGCTTCGTATGTTTAAAGTAGGCAAATTTCCCTTCTGATCTAGCCTTTTTTAGTTGTGGCATCTGTGCAGATTTTATTGCCTGTGATGCGGCACACAGGTCATCATTAAGGTAGATCTTGGTGCCTTTCAACTTTTTGGCATTTCGCATGACCGTCTCTCTGTCACAGTAGTGGGAGAAACGAGCCACTATGGTGCAAGGTTTGTCATCACGAAGTGGTCCCACCCTGTGAGCTCTCTCCAACGTCATGCCTTCTAGCTGTAATTTATCGGCTATCAGGGCTGATACCATCGTCGTTGTTTGCTCCCAGGTCCCCCAATCGCGTCTCTTCTCTACACCGCTTAATCAGATGTTGTTTGTTCTGGAATAGTCTTCTTGGTAATTCAAGCGTTCTTCTAAGGTGGTTATTTGTTGATTTGCAGAATTTATTTGTTGAGATAGAATATCGATTGTTTCTTTGTCATTACTCTTTTCTTTCTCATGAATTTTAATAGTCGATTTGAGGTCATCAATTTCTCTCTGGCTGAACTCCAGGCTTGTTGCAAGGTTGAAGTCTGGAGCTCTTAAAGCAGGTTGAGATGTTAAAAACATTTTATATTGGTACAAACCAAATTGGGTGATAAATGCAGAAATCTCTTTAGCACTCTCTGTAAGAGGTATTTGATAATACCCCTTAGTGAGATCAATGGTTGTAATAAACTGGGATTTTCCAATAGTATTTAAATAGTCTTCTATTAAGGGGAGGGGAAAAGAGTATTTGATAGTTACGTTATTTACTTTTCTAAAGTCAGTATAAAGTCGGGAGGGTCCATCAGGTTTTGGCACTAAAATACATGGTGATGCTCAGGGAGACATACTTGGTCAGCTAATCCTTGAGGTAATAGATAACCTACTTCTTTCTTCATAATATTATTCTTATAGGGGTGTAATCTATATGGGGCTTGCCTAATAGGGGCTTGACATGAACTAATCAACTTTATGTCATCTTGGATATAATTACACAATCTTGCAGAATCAGAAATAACAGAGGTAAATTGATGCAAAAGCTGAGCCAAGTCTGCCTTCTGGTTTGAATGAGGATCACCAAAATAATCATTAAGATTCTGTAATATACTGGTGTTGGAGAGAGAGCCTTGATTACAGGGTAAGTCAACAGGTAGGCTACTCTCACCATCACCATCCAATCCCATCTCAGACATAGGGTTAGGTGTCTGCCACACATAATGTAACTGGAGCAACAGTTCCGACATCTACCTCTGGTGATCTGGAATAGTAAGGTTTGAGTAAATTCACATAAACCAACTGTGTTTTCTTTCTACAATCAGGTGTAGCTATGACATAATTTACAGGACTCAACTTTTCTGAATTGCATATGGTAAACAATATTCTCGCAACACCTGCTTTAAAGTTTAGTGAAATCTTCCCAGACACGAAGGATCAGAATTCTGGGCTTGTATTACTTCTTTCTTAGAAAATGGCTGGTTCAGGAGATCCTACTGAACTTTAGGGGAAGGCAAGGATGACAATGTATTAAATGATTTAGACACAGCGAGTTTAGCTTGAGCCCTTGTTACTGCACAAGAAGTAAAAAGATCAGGGGATTCATCAAGAACTCTTGGAAGAGGATTATCAACAGTAGTAATATTAGGTACTGTAAGAGTTCCAGTGAGATCATTTCCCAATAATAGCTGAACTCCTTGAACAGGCTATTTACCATATTTGACAGCTACTTTTACATTTGACTTGAACAGTGGGCACTCAAGATAAACTCGTGCAAGAGGATATGACATATGAGACGTTAAATCAGACAGTAGAACCTCTCCTGTTAACTTATGACTCAGATTAGGAATAGCATCATGGACTAAAATGGACTGAGCAGCCCCAGTATCTCTAAGAATAGTTATGGGGAATGCCCGACCCTTCGGGCTAAGTGCGACATGACCCGTGAAAGAAAATGCATTAAACATACTGGTCTGAGAGGAGCAAGAATTAGAAGTGACAGGTTTAGTATTGGAATTTGTAGCAGTAAAACCCTTCTTGAAAAATGGCACCCTGGATGTTTACACTGTGCAATGGTATGTC
>JAXCGZ010017293.1:20000-22500 GCA_037179515.1 Halocaridina rubra | reverse complement strand
GGCCTCAGAGTGCCACTCGATTGGGTGGCATAAGCACTGCGGGAGGGGGGTCAAACCTCTCTCACACGCGCGCTCGGCGGCGACTGAGCCACTCTTGTAGTATTTCCCATACAATGCTCAAATGTACTTTCGCTTTGCATTGTTGGGATTCGCAAATCTCCTTCTCAGCTTTTTAATCGGCGCAATATGTTATGTGAAATAAAATCGGTGTATTAAAAATATTATTTAGAATTATATTTTTCTTAGTCATCGTGTCTCAAGTGGTAGCGTCCACGACTTTGAGGCGTCAGGTCGAGGGTTCACGCCCAGTCACGGTCTGAGGTTAGCAAGGGCATGCACTCATAGTAATGATTACATCTGTCAAAACAAGTCCTTCGCAAGAGGCAAACCGTCCTTGCCCTTGGTAGAAAAGGGAGTTCGTGACGTAAAACCGGAACATTTTTTAAAGTTATATTCTTCATTATTCCTCTGCTGTTGCAGTTAGATTTTTTTTGGGTTAAGCAGGAATGTTCGTTTCTTCATGTTTTCAAAGAGCATTTTGAATGCAAATTAACTTATTCACTTAAAAAATCTTTGGTGTGATCTCTTATTGATTGGAAAAAAAAATATGATGCATAAATATATGTATAGAAAGAGTATATTGTTATTATTATTATTATTGTTATTATTATTATTATTATTATTATTATTATTATTATTATTATTATTATTATTATTATTATTATTATTATTGTAATTATTATTTTTATTATTATTATTATTATTATTATTATTATTATTATTATTATTATTATTATTATTATTATTATTATTATTATTATTATTATTATTGTAATTATTATTTTTATTATTATTATTATTATTATTATTATTATTATTATTATTATTATTATTATTATTATTATTATTATTATTATTATTATTATCATTATTGTTATTATTATTATTATTATTATTATTATTATTATTATTATTATTATTATTATTATTATTATTATTATTATTATTATTATTATTATTATTATTGTAATTATTATTTTTATTATTATTATTATTATTATTATTATTATTATTATTATTATTATTATTATTATTATTATTATTATTATTATTATTATTATTATTATTGTAATTATTATTTTTATTATTATTATTATTATTATTATTATTATTATTATTATTATTATTATTATTATTATTATTATTATTATTATTATTATTATTATTATTATTATCATTATTGTTATTATTATTATTATTATTATTGTTATTATTATTATTATTATTATTATTATTATTATTATTATTATTATTATTATAATAATTATTATTATTATTATTATTATTATTATTATTATTATCATTATTATTAATATTATTATTATTATTATTATTATTATTATTATTATTATTATTATTATTATTATTATTATTATTATTATTATTATTGTAATTATTATTTTTATTATTATTGTAATTATTATTTTTATTATTATTATTATTATTATTATTATTATTATTATTATTATTATTATCATTATTATTAATATTATTATTATTATTATTATTATTATCATTATTATTATTATTATTATTATTATTATTATTATTATTATTATTATTATTATTATTATTATTATTATTATTATTATTATTATTATTATTGTAATTATTATTTTTATTATTATTATTATTATTATTATTATTATTATTATTATTATCATTATTGTTATTATTATTATTATTATTATTATTATTATTATTATTATTATTATTATTATTATTATTATTATTATTATTATTATTATTATTATAATAATTATTATTATTATTATTATTATTATTATTATTATTATTATTATTATTATTAATATTATTATTATTATTATTATTATTATTATTATTATTATTATTACTATTATTATTATTATTATTATTATTATTATTATTATTATATTTATTACTATTATTATATGTATATGTGTATATGTATATATATATATATATATATATATATATATATATATATATATATATATATATTATATATATATATATATATATATATATATATATATATATATATATATATATATATATATATATATATATATATATATATATATATATATATATATATATATATATATATATATATATATATATATATATATATATCCTGTGCCCTGTGGGGCGGGCACAATATCAAAGAATAGCCTCACCGTATTCCCTGCGTGTCGTAAAAGGCGACTAAAAGTGGACGGGGCGGGGGGACTGGGAATCCCCCCCCTTGTACCAACCTCCTGTGAGACGTCAAAGAAGAAGGGGAGTGGGGGTGAGAATAACTTCTCCCCAAACTGTTTTCCTTTTTTGATGTCGGCTACCCCCCAATTTAAGGGGGAAACAGCCAAGGTATATGTATGTATGTATGTATTATTGTTATTAATATTATTGTTATTATCGTTATTATCGTTATTATTATTATTATTATTATTATTAT
>JAXCGZ010017293.1:0-10000 GCA_037179515.1 Halocaridina rubra | reverse complement strand
AGATAAAAACTCATGGGCCGGTATTAGAGAACATCATCTTTTCAACCAGAGAAGTATGCAAAGTGCTGATGGAGTTAGATGTCCATAAAGCTGCAGGTCCTAATGATATATCCCCTCATGTACTTAAAAAAGGCGCAAACTCAATATCAATGGCACTAACTATCATATTTAAAAAGTCGCTGGAGTCAGGGAGATTCCAAGATGCTAGACACAAGCGAACGCGATGCCTTTCTTGAAAAGGGAAGGCGGGATACGGCTCTAGATATAGACCTGTTTCCTTGACCAACATAGTTTGCAAAGTTATGGAGAAACTACTAAGGAAAATATCTCTCGTCACTTGGAATCCTTCAACTTTTTGTCAGTGAGACAACATGGCTTCAGAGAAGGTAGATCAACAGTAACAATCTTATTAGAAATTTATGATGAGGTAAGCCGAATATTGCAGCAAATTGAGGGCTGGGCAGATTGCATAATTCTAGACTCCCAGAAAACATTTGACACTGTCCCACATGGGAGAGTTATTAAGAAGCTGCAAGCAATATGTAGAGTAGGTGGAAACGTCTTGGAATGGATAAGAATATACATAGAAGGAAGGGAACAGAGGGTTAGAGCAAGACACTCAGTGTCTGAATGGAAAAGTATTAGTAATTTAGTTCCACAGGGTTCAGTTTTAGGGCCACTTATTTCCCTGTATAGATAAATGATCTAACAGAGTCTGTAGTTCATTCATGAATATATTTGCAAATAATGCAAAGATTGTGAAGAAAGTAAGAAACGAGAACAATGGTAGAGAACTTCAGGATGATCTAAATAGTCTGCATGAGTGGTCAGAAAAGTGACTAATGAAATTCTATTCTTCAAAATGTAAGGTAATGAGAATGGGTAAAAGTGCAAGAAGGCCCAAGTTTGACTACTCGGTGGCAGGAGTAAAACTTCAAGAGACAGAGAATAAGAGAGATCTAGGGGCAAACATACTGGCTGAATTGTCTCCAGAAATGCATATAAATGGCATAGTAAGGGCAGCATATGCTTTCTTAGCATATGCAAGGGTAGCCTTCAGGAACATGGGCAAGGAAATGTTCAGAAGTATTTATGTAACCTATGTAAGGCTAAAACTCGAATATGCAGCCCCATTTTGGAATCCGCACTTGAAAAAGCACTTAGTTAAGCTGGAAAGAGTTCAAAGATATGCCACAAAACTGGTGCCAGAAATACGCAATCTCGGTTATGATGTGAGGCTGAGGGAATTAGAGTTACCATCACTCGAAGCTAGAAGACTGAGGGGGGGATATGGTGACAGTCTTTAAATTCCTTCATGGTTATGATAGAGTGGATAGGGATCGATATTTTGATATGGTTGGCACTTGAACTAGAGGTCATAGTTTGAAGCTTCTTAAGAAAAATTCTTTGCCGGATATAAGGTTTTGGGTCTCTCTCCCGTAAGCACAATAAGGTAATTACAATTAGGTAATGACAAGCCTCTTTTTGGGATTATTTAAATATGAAGTCTACTGCCAAACTCTTTATTAATATAACTCTTTTGGACGGAGGGTGAGGTATGAGCTATGCTTGTAAAACATTGCTCATGTTTGCATATTTTATTTGTGTAAGGAATTCAGTAATTGATTTATGAATCCAAAACATATTGTTGATCGTTGGGGTCACAAAATTCCAATTGATAATGCCTTCTATTTTTATTTCTTTTAATATTGAATTTAAGATAATGTATACACCCATAATAATAGACATGAGTTTAGCTATATTTTAGTTGGCTTTTGTGGGGAATTGTGTAATTTACATTAATAATAATAATAATAATAATAATAATAATAATAATAATAATAATAATAATAATAATAATAATAATAATAATAATAATAATAATAATAATAATAATAATAATAATAATAATAATATTAATAATAATAATAATAATAACAATAATAATAATAATAATAATAATAATAATAATAATAATAATAATAATAATAATAATAATAATAATAATAATAATGATAATAATAATAATAATAATAATAATAATAATAATTATAATAATACTAATAATAATAATAATAATAATAATAATAATAATAATAATAATAATAATAATAATAAATAATAATAATAATAATAATAATAATAATAATAATAATAATAATAATAATAATAATAATAATAATAATAATAATAATAATAATAATAATAATGCTGATAATAATAATAATGATAACAATAATAAAAATAATTATAACAATAACAATAATAATAATTATAATAAAAATAATAATAATAATAATAATAATAATAATAATAATAATAATAATAATAATAATAATAATTATAATAATAATAATAATAATAATAATAATAATAATAATAATAATAATAATAATAATAATAATAATAATAATAATAATAATAATAATAATTAAAAAAAAAAAAAAAAAAAAAAAAATAATAATAATAATAATAATACTAATAATAATAATAACATTAATAATAATAATAATAATAATAATAATAATAATAATAATAATAATAATAATAATAATAATAATAATAATAATAATAATAATAACAGATTGTTTTAACTTCAAGTTCTAATTTTTTACTTTATCGTTAGAGCTCCAGAATATAACATTACTTACACGTTAACTTTGATAGGAATGTAAACACACCTTGGGTAATGTTTACTTAATCCTTTCCATCTAAATATCAATTGAAAACTACCTGTCTCCAATAAGTCAAGGTGTGCAAGTATATTATGTTGTATCTCATTAATTCCAGATCGACACACCGTTTCGTTTTATAAGTACTATCTTATGGTGTGTTAAGAAAAATCGACATTAATTGTATATAGCATAGCTCTTTGCACAGTTGGTAGAATCGTCAGTTACAAATATAATCTCTATGAACATTAGTTCTGAGTTTATTTTCTTTACCAGATATAATGAAAAACCAGGGTAGCAATATCTGCTTTGTTAGTATTTACCAAGAAAAGTGAATACCAAGATATTAATATCCTAAGCAGAGTTTGTAATAAATTGGATCTTTAGTTCTAACAGTGGCATTAACAATCTTAAGAATGAAAGAAGTGATCTAATAACTACTGACTTTTCTAAATACAAAAAGTTTACCACTTTCCCTTGACATACCACCAAAAAGAAAAATATAAATAAGAATAATTTTAGGAAGGAATCATTTTCAAATTTAAATAAAAATGAAAGAACAAATCGGATGACTAATGGATATCTGTCTATTCCGATAAAATATTTAATATAAGTGGCAGCATGCTGTAACATCCCCTTGCCATATAATCAGCAACTGACATATGATAACAATGTCTGGGGTTGAAAGGGGGAGAGCGAGAGAAGATGTGGCATTATTGCTGAGTGATTGGATGGTAAATAAGGTAGTGGATTAGAAGGAAGTGTCATCTAGGCTGATGTGGGTGAGGGCTAGGATAGGTAGGGAATGTTGGGCTTTTGTTAGTGCATATGGGCCAGGATGTGAGAGATGTGAGGAAGAGCGGGATGAATTCTGGAATGAGTTAACTAGATGTGTGGATGGTCTGAGTAGAAGGAACTATGTAGTTGAGTTGGGTGACTTGAATGCCAGAGTGGGTGATGGAGAGATAGAAGGTGTTGTAGGAAAGTATGGGGTACAAGGTGGGAATGAGAGTGGCGAGAGACTGTTAGATATGTGTGTGGAGCAAGAGTTGGTGATAGGTAATAGTTTTTTCAAGAAGAAGTTAATAAATAAGTATACATGGATGAGAGTGGCAAATGGAAGAGTGAAAGAAAGAGCATTGATGGATTATGTGTTGGTAGCAAAGAGCATAATTGGTAGAGTGAAAGATGTGCATGCAGTTAGGGGTGTGGCTGCTGGGATGTCTGATCACTTTTTGGTTGAAGCAAATGTGGTAGTAGCAAAAGAGTGGGGAAATAGTGTGGGGGGATGTAGAAGGGAAATAGTGAAGGGGGAAGAGTTGAAAAAGCCAGAGAAGAGACAGGAATGTCATAACAGGTTGAGAGTGGCATATGACAGGGTGAAAGAAAAAGAAGTTGGTGAGTTAGGGGAGGAATGAGGGTTGATGAAAGAATGTTTTGTGGGGCATGTAAGTGATGTGTGTGGAAAGAGGTTTGTTGGAGGTGGCATGAGGAGGAGCAGCGAGTGGTGGAATGAAGGGGTGAAAATGAAGGTGGAAGAGAAAAAGAGGGCTTCTGAGGAATGGCTGCAGTGTAAAAGTAGGGAGAAGTATGAAAGATATATGGAGAAAAATTTGGAAACCAAGCGGAAGGTAGAGGAAGAGAAGAGGTTGGCAAATGTTAGGTGGGGACAGGATTTTAGTAGATCATATGAGGAGAATAAAAAGAAGTTTTGGAAAGAAGTGAAGAGAGTAAGGAAGGGTGGATCGAGGATGGAAGAGACAGTGAAAGATGTGAATGGACAGATGTTATGAGGGAACGATGCAAGGAAAAGAGGGGCAGAATATTTTGAGTGTTTGCTGAATGTTGAGGAAGATAGAGAGGCAGCTATAGTGGCAGTGGGGGGTGTTCAAGGGCCAGTAATGGGAGAAGAAAAGAGAGAGAGATTACAAGAGAGGAGGTGAAAAGGACATTGCATGAAGCGAAAGCAGGTAAAGCTCCTGGATTGGATGGTGTGAGAGCAGAGATGTTGAAAGAACTGGGTGTGACTGCATTGGAATGGTTAGTGAGAGTGTTTAATATATGCTTTATGTTGTCAATGGTGCCAGTGGAATGGGTGATTGCCTGTATAGTACCCCTATACAAAGGTAAGGGAGATGTTTATGAATGCATTAATTTTAGGGGTATAAGTTTGTTGAGTGTGGTAGGAAAAGTGTATGGTAGGATACTGGTTAATAGGATTAGAGATAAGACAGAATATGTGATCGCAGAAGTGCAGAGTGGTTTTAGGAGAGGTAGAGGTTGTACAGATCAGATATTTATGGTTAGGCAGTTATGTGAGAAATATTTAGCAGAGGGTAAGGATGTGTATTTTGCATTTTTGGATCTGGAGAAAGTGTACGATAGAGTTGATAGAGAGGCTATGTGGAATGTTTTGAGATTATATGGAATTAATGGTAAACTGTTGCATGCAGTGAAGAGTTTGTATGAGGGCAGTAGAGCTTGTGTCATTGTAGGGAATGAAGTGAGTGAGTGGTTTCCAGTGAGTGTGGGACTGAGACAGGGATGTGTGATGTCACCATGGCTGTTCAATATGTATATTGATGGAGTTGTAAGAGAGGTGGATGAGCGAGTGCGTGGTCGAGGTTTGAAAATGGTGGATTGGGATGATAACGAGTGGGAGCTGAATCAGTTGCTGTTTGCAGATGATACTGAGGTGGTGGCAGATACAGAGGAAGAGCTGTGTCAGATAGTGTCAGAATTTGGAATGGTGTGTGAGAGAAGGAAGTTGCGAGCGAATGTGGGAAAGAGTAATGTTATGAGGTGTACAAGAAATGAGGATGGTGCTGGAATGAATGTTATGTTGAATGGAGAGACACTTGAGGAAGTTAATCAGTTTAAATATTTAGGCTCGGTTATAGCTGCAAATGGTGGAGTGGAAGCAGATGTCTGTCACAGAGTGAATGAAGGATGTAAAGTGTTGGGTGCATTGAAAGGAGTGATGAAGAATAGAGGGTTGGAAATGAATGTTAAGAAAGTTTTGTATGAGAAAGTGGTTGTGCCAACTGTGATGTATGGATCAAAGTTATGGGGTATGAAAGCAAGTGAGAGACGGAAACTAAAAGTGTTTGATATGAAATGCCTGAGGAGTATGATTGGTGTATCTCGACTGGATACGGTTAGGAATTAAGTGGTGAGAGCAAGAACGGGTGTGAGGAGAGAAATTGCAGCCAGAGTAGATATGAATGTTCTGAGATGGTTTGGCCATGTGGAATGGATGGATGATGAAAGACTGCTGAAAAAGGTGATGAATGCGAGAGTTGATGGGAGAAATGCTAGAGGGAGGCCTAGGTTTGGATGGATGGATGGAGTAAGGAGAGCCCTGAATGATAGAAGGATAGCTGTGAGGGAAGCAAGCGAGCGTGCTAGGAATAGGAATGAGTGGAGGGCGAATGTGACGCAGCTCTGATGGGCATCTGCTGTTACCACGGGGCTGCATCTTGCAGAGGTAGCCCTGTGGTGGGGGCAGTAGGAGGAGTTGGCAGTTGTGAAGCGACACAGGTTGTGGAAGAGCCGGGAGCATGGGCTGTGGCACTCCAGCAGTGCCATCTGAACGGTCGCTAGTTCCCTCGTCATTGCTCATAGAGCAAAGTAATACCCTTATTATTTTCTTTTCTTGATGTCGGATACCCCCCAATTAAAGGGGGAACAGCCAAGGTAGATAGATTGATTGGAATTCTACAGGAATGCCCTTATTTGACCTGACTCATTATGGCGGTGGAAAAAGAAAACAAAATTTAATGCATGGAAAACTACAATATATAAAGAGCTACTATATGAAAGATAAAATTGAAATAAAAAATAAAGGGTTAAAATTTAAAGGTGAATGCATATGCAATCACCGCACCCCCTTATGAAGGGAGTGGCCAAATCAAAGGACACTCATTCACTAAACATAAATACTCTTCAATCACTCCTCTTAGCTCCTTGAGCATAAAGATATTCTACAATTCCTCCCCTCCACTCTGCTTGAGGTATCCACAGATTAAGGTGCAAGGATCATCTGTCGTGAGTCCTGACAGCAGATGTTGTCTTACACCAACTGCTTCATCTCATGACAACCCTCCCCCACACCGATCCCCCACAAATCCCTTTGGCATGATTCCCCAATATTCAGTCTTTCTCCACTCATTCCTATCTCTTGTACTCTCTCTTCCCTGTTCAGTTGAGATAGCGAGTGCATCCAATGCTCTTTAGACCCCATCCACCCATCCATCTCATTCTAGGTCTTCCTTTCGGTCATGCCCCAGTTGCATATGTATTCTTCCTTTTGTCCAAACCATCACAATACTCTATAATCTTGCTTCTCTGACAGCCTTCTATCAACGCTCATTATCAGCCACACTTCCTCATTTATACCTCTACCTCTTCTAGCTAAACCATCATACTTCTTGAACAGCTCATCTCCATTACATTCATCTTGATTTTTGCATCCTCTCATGTTTTCCACTTCCCTGCTCCTGACATTGCCGTCAGCACAATCGATCTCTCATACATCCTTCTCTTTGTAGTCATGCCCAAAAGCCTATTTCTTCTCACAGTTTTCATCCCACTTAGACATTTACTCACCTCCTTCTATCTGTGACTTACCATCGCATCCACTCATCCATTCACTGTTACGTGCGGTTCTAGATACTTAAAATTCTCAACTTCCTAAAGTATCACCCCATTCACTCTCACATTCAGTGTGTCAACATAAACACTTCTAGTACAGCTCATGACTTTATACTGTTACCAGCATTCACCCACAACTTCTTTCTCTCACACACCCTTACAAACTTAGTAACCAAAAGTTTCAGATATTTCTCCGAACAGCCATCACTGCCGTGTCATCTGCAAATATCAATTGATTCACTTTCCACTACCTGCCATTCTCACCAATTAAATCCAAACCTCTTCTTGGCACGCTGTCATTTACTTCTTTTACTACTCTATTCATATATACATTAACCAGACAATGCCACATTACACAATCTTGACGTTTTCTCACATTATCTCAAACCAATTACTTCTGCCATTCTTGACTCTTAACACACGCTTCACAATTCATATAAAATCTGAAAAGTTAAACAATAATTAAGTGATTGGATGAACAAATACTTAATGCATAATAATTTTATACCCCAGTATGAACTGTTCATAATAGAAACATTCAACTAAGTGATTTAAAAACATTGTAATACATATCAGTTTTAGTTTAAAAAAAAAAAGGACTTTCTCTTCTGGTCACGTAAACACTGTTTGAGAATGGAATGAATCTTAAGACAAGAGTAAAACGAACAACTAAAATTGCTTTCACTGACTGTGATAAGAGATAAGCGCCTTGTGATATAATCGCCTCCAAGGAACAGTTTCTTGCTCTCTTTATCTTTTTCTCTTCCTGATATCCCTATTGTCTTCGAAACTAACGAAATTTACCCTCTTAATTCTATCAACACATTAGGAATCCATATAGCCGCTAACTGATCTTGGAGGGATTACATAATCCAAGTTTCTAAATCTTCATCCAAAATATTGGGGGTTTTGTTTCGTTTTCGTCATTACTTTTCCTCTTTGCAGTTACTTAAAATTTATAAAGTTCTTATCCGTCCCTGCTTAGAATACTGCTCACACATCTGGGGTGCTTTTTCTTATACTTATCTCCTTGATAGGGTTGAGTCTAAGGCAGTCAGACTCATTAATGATCTTTCTCTTACTTCTAATCTGGATTTTTTCTCTCTTCGCCATAAGCTATCTTCCCTTTTTCTTTTCTATCGCTACTAGTTCCATCACTGCTCTGATGAGTTGGCGAGTTGCAATCCTCCCCAATTGCCGAGGCCGCGTAACACTCGCCAAGCGGCCTCACCTCACAGGTACTGTGTGGAGATTTGTAGCTCGCGGATTGGACGGTACAGCGACTGCTTCTTCCCATTTACCTCCAGACTCTGGAACTCTCTTTTTCCTTCTGTCTTTCCTATTTCTTATGACCTCTCATCCTTCAAAAAACAGATCTATCGTCATCTCAGGGCCTAGTCCTCCATATCTCTGGGTCCTGTGTACTTTGACTGTTATTTCTGTCTGTTGTTTTCCTTTGTGTGACATTACCTCATCTCTGCCTTGTTCTTAACCTTTTTGTTCTCCTTCGTCCTGGTGTTTTCTCGTGCCCGGGCCTTTGTTGATGAGGGCAGTTTCTGTCTGTCCCGGTGTCACACGCATAAAAAAAAAAAAACGGTATTTAGGTTCCCCTGTATTATGGGTTAGATAGGTTGCCCAAATGGGCAACAACCGGACCATGAACATAGCGGTATTAGGTTAGGATATGTACGGTAATTAGTTAGAAAAGGTCAAATAAGCTAGAACTAACCGGTCATTATATACCTGACTTACTGTATATATTATCACACTATCACTATGATAAATATTACTTAGCGGCATTAGAAATAGTGTTAGGGTTGTTAGTAAGGTAGGTTATCAGAAAAAATAGATAATGTGTGGGAAATGCCTGGAGCTATTTCCAGGTGTCGTCGGACGTCTCTCAGAGTTTTCGGGAGAAAAAAAAAGATAACTCTTCAACTCACTAGAATTAGAATAGAATAGGAATAATGATTCTCAATAACGCATGTAAGGTAGAACTTAATTTACAATTCGTATCCAATATGTAAAATATCACCACTCCAATACACGCCTCAAGATTTATAATATGAAATATCTAAGTAATTGCTTACGTATGAGAACCTTGTAAATGCAGGTTAGTTGTTTTCCTTTCTTTATATAACAATAGGTACTTACTGTGTATTTCATCATTAACCCAGCCTCTGGGTTGCTAGAAATAGCAGCCCAGTGCCGGTCCCAAGCCCGGAAAAATGGGGAGGGTTGGCGTCAGGAAGGGCATCCGGCTGTAAAACCCTTTTGCCAAAACCCATGGATAGCAGTCGAGAGAATACCGAAGATGGCCAGGGCGTACCCCGCTCACGCGACGCACAGAGGAGCCCGACCTCTGTTGAAACTGGACGAGGGTTACCGCATCAATATGGACGGGTGCGGCTAAAGAAGCGAGTCCATACCCTGAGGATTGCTACTCTTAACATCGGTAGCATGACCGGTAGAGGAAGAGAAGTTGCGGATTTGATGGAGAGAAGGAAGATTAACATACTGTGTGTACAAGAGACAAGATGGAAAGGAAATAAAGTGCGAGATTTGGGTGGAGGCTACAAGTTGATATACAGTGGAGCGGATGAGAGAGGAAGAAATGGAGTGGGTGTGGTGCTAGACCCCCAAACCAAGGAGGAGCTGGTGGAGGTGGTGAGGAA
>JAXCGZ010017292.1:75000-86611 GCA_037179515.1 Halocaridina rubra | reverse complement strand
ATGGTTAGTTAATACTCCCCTTTACAATGGCCATAGAGGTTCTTATTAAGAATAAGGCTAATTAATCAAGTGATTAAGACAGCAATATTATAAAAGGGAATATTTATCTTATTCCCTCTCTGCTGAAGAAGTAGCCCTTAAAGATACGTCGCTGGTGGTGGTAGAGAAAGAACAATGCATACTTAAATTTGCCTAATTGTGCCTACGGTACAGTGTCCTATGTTCGCGAATCCCCTTCGCCCGCTGGGTATCTATCATATCTAGCTTTCAAACTATGAATGCATTCACTGTTTCCTCAGTGTTATTCCTACTCAACTATTCTTACACTAGATAAGTATTTCCTTACCCTACAAAGAAGTTTTCCTATGAAATTTCACACTATGACTTCTACCTCTATAGTGCCACCCATATCAAAAATGTTGTTCCCTATCCGCTCTGTCGAAACCATAAAGAAATATGAACACCGTTTACTTGTACTAAAGTTTCCTTCTAGTTTCGAGTGATGGTAAGTATAATACTTTCTGCATTTCATCACATATTACGAATCTCTTTCACCAGCTTCATAGCACATCTTTGCTGTTAGGATACTATTTATATACATCTCCTCTGAAGTTAAAGTTAAAGTTCCCTCGGTTTTAGCCCTCCTGTCAGGGGCGTCGCCCCTGTTCGGGGGGGGGGGCGTCATCCGGTGCAAGCCCCAACCCCCTACTGTGGTGTCCAGCCACAGCAGTAACCTCTCCAGTAAACAACTTAAACTCTCTTGCCTGGACAAGGCTCGATATGCCGACCTCAAGAATGCGAAACCAGCGTATTACCACTGTACTAGCTCTAGATCTCGATATATTCATATATTCTTGAAATTCCTTTCCTTCTACTGAAGTCCCAAGCATATTCCTCTTACACTCTTGCCATGCTCATTGCTTTACAGTTTGAGGTATCTAACGATTCATACAGACTGTTAAGGTCTTCCTGGACTTATCTAGCATTATTTTTGTCTTTCACTCTCATTACTATCTTTGTATTAGCCTCAAGAATATATGAAAATGTATATACAGACTCTGTTAGATAATTTATACTTATAAGGAATAGAAGTAACCCTAATATAGATCCTTGTGAACCCTACTGCTAACCATTTTCCTGTCAAATACCACATACCTTCCTCAGACCCTACACTCCATTCCTTCTAAGTAAATTTTTATCCACTCCAAGATGTTTCAACCTATATATGCTATTACTTTAGCTCTTTAATGAGTTTCTCATGTGTGGCTATATAAAATGCCTTCTGAAAATTTAAGACTATGCAAATTGACCAGCCCATTTCTTTCCTGGAAGTTTATACTTATCTTCATTGAATTCAAGTATGTTTGTTAGAGTAGATCTGCTTTCATTGAAGCCATGTTGTCTCACATACAAATGAACGCTGCAAATAAAGTTAACTGGGATTGCTTAGTAGTTTCTCCATAACTGGTCAGTGGTACAAACCTATTGTTTAAAGCTGTTTTGTTTCCTTCCCTTCTTCAAGATAGGTTCCACATTTCCTTGTTTTCAGCATATTTGAGTCTCACAATATTCCAACAACTTTTCATATATGATGCTACAGATATTGGTGCAGCACATTTCTGAGTACATTTGGGTATATGTCATCAGACTCTGCAACTTAATAAGTATGTAAGTCTATCAATGCTCTGCATACTTCTGTAATTGAAAATGCGATTCTTTCTAATGTTGGCCTGTATTTTCACATCTTTGCATTATAAGGGGGTGAAGTATTCTGTGCTTTAAACGGTGATTGAATTTCCTTGTTCAATTCTTTGCATATCTCTTCATCTGTCTCAGTAATGCTTCCATCTGTCATTTACAACTTTAAAACTTCTTATTTGACCTTTACTTTCCCTCTAACAAAGCTGTGTAAAAGTCTTGGATTCTTCTTAATTTTCCTCATAATGACTCTTCTATGACTTTTTTACCTACATCCAGTCATATGGAACACAGAGGCTACAGAACGGGAACGACCTGAAAATACTGGCTGTGCCACTTGCCTGGATACTCATGAGTGTAAACTCTACAGGGATAATGTGGTCATCGATATGTGGAACCCACAGTTTTCTAAATTAGACATAGGGAGTAAGGCAACTGAGAGTTATTTCATGGAATGTACATAATGTTTCTACGAAATTAGAGAAACAAAATGTTCAACAATTATTACTAAATATTGACTTAATTGTTCTAAATGTGATAAAGACTTCTTTGCCAGTATCTTTCATGGTTATGTGACTTACTGAAGTAAGTTTGTGGATCTGCCTACTGGGGTGGTATAGTGCTGTTATCAAGAACTATTTGGATGACTTTATAGATAGAGTAAATACTAGCATTGTTGATCAAATGAGGATTAAAGCTCGTGTTTTGCCAGGAGTTTTGTGTAGTTTTGAGTCTATACCACAGATTAATTTCACTGATTGTTCTCATGTGTCGTTTGCAGTAATACTGGAAAAACTTAGTTCAGATTGCACTCATGCATGGGAGACATGAATGGTATATTAGGCAGTTCAGTGTGGAATTTACTGACCACATGTGATATACCTAATGCTGATGTATTGTCTTACCCAGTTATCTGTGATGATATAAGTGAACAGAATGATAATGCAGAAATATTATCAACAATATGCGTGATTAATTAGTTATTTGTGGTAAATAATTTAAAATTCTGGAGTAGCATATGGGAAATAAAACATTAAAGAGACGTGATAGATGGATCTCAGAGTTGGATTTGTGTGTTGTATCTTCTCAGTTAATCAACAGATTATGTGATTTTAGTGTTTACAGTGAGGCGACCTACCATCTAACCATATCCTGATTGCTGCAACTGTCAGAGACAAAGGAACAGATTTAGACAGTACCTTAGCTCAGGCATTGTCACTTGGTGACCATATGGCGCTGTATGGATTGGTAAGTAAGAGAAAACTTGCGAAGAAACCCATTCGTTTTCATATTTTGCATAAAAAACGCATTTTCAGAGAGCATATTGTTACAATGTGGTGTAGCTAGTACAGAGGTAGCTTTACATATGTTGGCATCTCAGGTTGCGGATGTGCTGCATTGTGCAGCTGAGAGCAGCATGGGTGTTGTGGGTGCTGGTCACAACCATGATAAGATGGGCAGGTGGGAGAGATTTATGAGAGAAAGCAATGATTCAATGGTGTGGAAGGCTATCACCTGGAAGGAAGAATATGGTAATTCTATGAACAATAATAGTAACTGTCCCACTGCTGATGAGCTTAGACACCATTTCAAAAGTGTACTTAACCTCCAAAGAGCGGAGATTTGTAACATAAATACAATCACTTACGAAGGAAAATGTTCAACATCATATTTAGAAATTGAACTAGACAAGGCATCTGGGCCAGATGGTATTTCTTCAGGTTTGTTTTCCTTGTTACCCACTCAGTGGGTTATAATTTTCATGGGTAAGAAAGACTTTGTTTGCACTATCTAAAAAAAAGAGAGATAAGTCTTGTGCAAATAATCACTGAGGTATAACAGTCTTTAATAACCTGGTAAAGTTTTATGATATAATTCTTAGCAATAGGTTAAGCATTTGGTTTAGTTTACCTAGGGAACAGGCTGGGGCCCAGAGGAAATGCAGCTATTTAGAATTCATCGTTCTGTTCCGCCTCCTCCTAGATATGGCTAAGCGCAAGAATATTAAACTCTGTGTAACTTTTGATATTTCAAAAGCATACGACTTGGTTCCTAGGAAAATACGTTTTAATACGCTAGAGCATTTGGGATGTAGTGCAGTAATGTTAACAGTATTAGTTGCAATGCATCACATCACGCAGAGTATTATTGGTGCTACAGTGATGACTGCTCATACGGGAGTTAGGCAGGGCCTACCTTCCTCATGTTTTCTCTTTTTGGTATTTGTCAGTGAACTAGGTAAAATCATAAAATATATATGCCAACAGTAAGAACTTGTACAGTGGCTCCATATTTAGTATTCATGGATGACACCGTGTTATTTGCAACTTCAAGGAGAAATATGATTAGAAATTTAAAATACTGCAAAGATTTTGTTACGATTTTTGTTTGAAAATAAACCAGAAAAGACTACATTTTTTGTAAGAAACAGTAAAGATGGGGACTCTGATTCGATGCTTGTTGATGGCTTTGTAGTTAATCACTGTAATAGCTACATTTATTTGAATTCCTCTCTCTTCTCTGATGGGTCAGTGTCCTCAGCTGTGCAATTACATTCTAAGAATAAATGATGTTTCTTTTATTAAGAAGAACAGTGACATTCCTTTTAATGTCAAGAGGCGTGTGTTGGGTGCAGCATTAATGTCCTCTTTACTCTATGGTTGCAAGTTGTGGGTTGGAGCAGATCTCAAGCTAGTCACTAAATTGTATAATGGGGCCATGAAACAGGCGTTAGGTGATGAGGAGATCAACTTCTAGTTTAGTGTGTTATGCTGAAGCAGGTTATCCATCTCTGAGAGACTTAGTAAATCAAAAGCAACACAAGTTCTTTATTAAGATGTGGAAAGAGCAATGCCATTTCGATGATGACACCTTTATTCATTTTTTTTTTTTACAAACAGAAAGAGAAATGAATACTTTAACAGGGAGATTAGTAAACGAGTTTTTAACCAGTGAAGTCCATCCTTATGAAGAAATGATGGAGAGAAAACGTGAGAAATTACTGTCGCAGGCTATCTTCTGTTGTATTGTGTACTGACAAATTAAGAACTAGTTGTAAATGATGTTTATAAACAGAAATACAAGATAATGGAATTTCACAGGATGTTCTTTCACAATGTTTCAAGTGAGTGGACACACACTGGCTGTAGAGTCAGGATGCTGGAAGTGGCGTGTCCATGGTAGAGGAACATCTTTGTTTTTGTGGTGGTAGATTCAAACAGAGGCACGTCGTACAGGAATGCATACATACACAAGGCATTAGTTGATAGAATAATTTTAATGAATTGGAATAAGTATTTTCCTACAAATTTTTACCTGATATAACTTGCCAAATAATTAAAGTTATTCTAAATATATATCGCTAACGATCAAATGAACACATTGACATATGTATAACAATGAAACATTATTTGCCCCAGGGCGGGAGTTGAACCTAAGATACATAATTACTGTACCAAGGCACTACCAACTACACCACTAAAGGTCTAAGAGAAGAAGCTAATCTCTCAACTAATTGTTAAGCTAGGGAATAAACTCATTCTTCTGAATACTTTTTGTTCATTTTACAATTTCTTCCCAACCTAAGTCGTGGCTTCATTTTCGCATTTAATTCATATCCCATACTATATGGGCATCAACAACGATCAAATGAACACATTAACATATATGAAAACATGAAGATTTTGCCCCTGGCCGGGATTCGACATTCAGTGGTGTTGTTGGTAGCGCCTTGGCACAGTAATAACGTGTTAGGTTCGAATCCCGGCCAGGAGCAAAATATGTTTCTAATATCACTATTTTTTCACCAATGAATTCAAGGTAAGCATAAGAATTGCGTAAATTTATTTAGTTATGAACTGCAGTTTAATGTACTTGTTGGAACTCCTACAATACCTTGCATACATAAATTTAACATGTCGATTTAAATGTACTTGAAATATAAGCTGTTGTCAATAGAAATATCTATCTATCTATCTATCTATTTATATCTAAATTTCTTTACTTTATTTTGTCTCTGTACTCGCTATAATAGCTGCTTTATCTGTTTGTTTCCTATCCTATAATTCTACTGCCTTACCAGCTACCTCATCTGCATTTGCGTAGAGTAACCTTAATAAGGCTACTGCCCAACTCTTATAATGCCCACTGCCCCCTTTGATGCCATGTGTCTTTTTACTGCTTCTGCTTACATTTTAGTAATTATTTCCTGGTTTGTTTTAAGCTCTGGAAAGTCTCTTTTGACCTGTTCAGTATTTTTCATTATTTGCTCATTCTGATCTGCTGTTCCCTCTTATAGAAAACAATCATGTACTAACATTTAATTAATTAAAATTATCACCTCACTTTTTGTTATTATCCTCGTCTGGAAATTCTTTTCAGTACTTGTTTCTTTTCTCCATCAACATTTTAATTGTTTTTTTCTAATTCTCTTCTTTTGTCCTCTTGTGTTTTAGTTATCCCTTAAAAATTCTCAATATTTTCTCTGAATGTACTATTTCCATCTCTTTACTCTCTAAATCATCTCTTATTTCACTTTCCATACTCCTCATCTTCTCATCCAAATTCTTTACTTCTCTGATAGTTCTTTAAGATTATATATTTTTTTTTATTTTTCTCATGGCATTCCCCTCTCTAGGAGCCCCTCCCTTACCCTTTCCATGCCCAGGTAGGAAAAATGCGTCTGACATTATTTTGGGAGTGATGCAAATACTGAATATTTTTCAAAGATATAATTTTACACAAATTTAATCTCTCAAGAATACAAATTCAGTTTTATTTTTTTTCAGTACACCATTTACCTGGAATTCAGTTGCTAACTTCAAGTACCCTTTAGGTAAGGATAAATACTTATCAGGAGAAATATTGTAAACAAGCATCGCACTTCCACTGTGAGGTGTCAAGACTCACAGAAAATACATGTCAGATCTACTTTGTATCGTTACTGTATTACATTTTGACTACCAAACTAACCATTGTAAGAGAAATATTTTAAAACCAATTTTAAAAGCAAAATCTGATGCCACAGTATGAAGTGAATCAAAAGTAATAAAAGACTCCCTCAGTGTACCATAAAATCAGGCAAATTCGATGGATGATACTGGCACCTCAACACTACCTTTCCGTGGTAGCTTCTTCCACTACTTCCTTCATCCAAATACGTCAAAAACAATAAACAAAAAATCCAATTTCGTGTCGCTGACTGAATCCAGACAATGCCTACCATGAGGCTATGGAATCTGGCGCTATCTTCATTACCTGGAAGTGGATTACCATCAAACTTTGCTGAAGTAATTTGTGGGTTACTGACATTTGGAAGTAAGTGTATGACGATGTACACATGTCCTTTGGCTTCGGTGCACCAGAAATATTTTGTATCATTTGATAAAATATCTCAAAAGTTGAAATTGTTATCTATTATTTTAGTTTAAAGTATGATCACAAATACGAAAAAGGCACAAGCAAAAATGTGTGCATTATAGGGACAAACACATGCTTCCTTGTTGTGTACTGAGGGAGGGGATAGAATGCTTCCTCCGTGTTCCCCTGCGTGTCGTAAAAATCGACTAAATGGGGTGGAGTTAGGGACTGGGAATCCCCTCCTCTTTATTTCTTCCCACGAAATGGCAAAGAAAGGTGAGGGGTATTCTGGCAGGAGAGATCCAGTCAGAACCCTATCAATTGGGTCTCTGAATGCGCATGGTTGTGGTTGTAGAGTTGTATGGAAGATACTGTGCAATGAGGAGGTCAGCGAAGCGCTTGGTGAGGGACGCAAAGAGAGAAGAGAATGTAAGGTGGAGTATATACTAGTCTAAGAATTTTAAAATAAATAAATAGATGTTTTGGAAGGAAATGAAAAAAGTGAGGAAAGATGAGTATGGTAGTGAGGAGAGGGTGAAAAGGGCAGATGGACAATTGTTAGTAGATGAAATAAAGTTGAGCGAGAGATGGGTTGAACATTTCAAGGAACTTCTAAATGTAGAATATGACAGAGAGGCAGAGATTGTGGCTGTGGGAAAAAATGGATATTGCCAATGTTAAGTGATGAGAATGATAGAGAAATAACGAAAGAGATGGTTCATTGGGCATCGAGAGCAATAAAAGCAGGTAAAGCACCAGGGATAGATAGGTGTAATGCTGAATGCTTATGAAAAAGAGGGGAGGCATTAATAGAATGGATGGTTAGGTTGTTGAATGTATGTTTCAGGAAAGGGAGGGTCTCAGTTGATTGAAGGAGTGCATGTGTAGTTCCATTACAAAGGGAAAAGAGATATGTATGAGTGCAATAGTTTTAGAGAAAATAGTTTGTTGAATGTCGTTGGTAAGGTATATGGAAGAGCGTTAATTGAGAGAATTAGGAAAGGTACTGAGAGACTGACTGGGGAAGAAAGTGTGGGTTCAGGAGAGGAAATATATGTGTGGATCAGGGCTTTGTGGTAAGACAGGTGTGTGAGAAGTTCTTGGAGAAAGGTAGGGACACTTTTTAGGCTTTTATGAACTTAGAGAAAGTGTATGGCATGGTATATAGAAAGGGATTGTGGAATATGTTGCAATTGTATGGAATAACTGGAAGTTTGCTGAAAGCAGTGGAGTTTTTGCATAAATAGTAGAGCATGTGTGAGAGTTGAGAAAGGTATAAGTTATTGGTTAGAGGTGAATGTAGGGTTACATTAAGGTTGTGTAATGTCTCCATGGTTGTTTAATGTGTATATGGATGGAGTGGTAAGATAAATAAATGAAAGAGTATTAGACAGAGGTTTGGAATCAGTGGGTGAGAATGGAAGGTTGTAGAAATTATATCAGTTGCTATTTGCAGATGATATTGTAATGATGGCTGATACTGAGAATGAACTGAATCATTTTGTGACTGAGTTTGTTAGAGTGTGTGAAAGAAGGAAGTTGTGAGTGAAAATTAGTAAAAGTAAAGTCATGAGATTCATGAGAAGTGTTAATGTTGGCAGATTTAATGTAAGAGTGATTGGGGAGTTGCTTCAAGAAGTTGAAAGTTTTAAGTATCTAGGGTCGTATGTATCAAGGAGTGGACGAGTGGATGCAGAGGTAAGTCATGGAGTGAATGAAGTAAGTAAATGTCTAGGTGGGTTGAAGATTGTATGAGAAATAGATTTCTGGGAATGAATGCAAAGAGAGGGATATATGAAGGTGTGATTGTGCCGACAGCAATGCATGGATCACATACTTAGAATGCCAGAAAGGAAGCAAGGAACAAGTTTAATATAATGGAGATGAGGTGTATAGGTGACATGGGCCAAAGAGATTTCTTGCACGTGCAGGCTCATTGCATTGTGATGGAAGGGTGTGAAGGGGGTTGCTATGTGATGAGGCAGTGGGGGTAAACCAGCTGCAGCTGCCAGGCCTCATTGTAGAATATCCTTGCCCGCCTATCTTGTGGTGACTCAAGCAGGGTGGAGTAAGAGAAGTGGTTGAGGTATGTATGGATCGTTGTAAATGCATGTTTCTTGGCTCGGCCACCCCCAATTGAAAGGGGAATGAGACTATGTATATGTATGTATATAGATAGATATCATAATATAATTTATCAGAATGAAATTTATTGACATTTTCGAGTTGCCTAAAAATAATAATTGAGTCATATACATATCGTCTTTAAAGTATTGGTTTGAAACTCTCTGGACAGTCTTGAATCCATTTGTCCTCATGCACACAAACAAATGTATTAGCCAAAGGTGCGTTTAAAGATTGACTCATGGCTGATTTTTCATTCCGCTTATAATATGCTCCCTAAAAGATACAATAAAAGTCATTTATTGCAATACTAAGACATTTTATAAATGTCTCATTAGTCATATTCCTTCATGGTTCCATATTCTTTATCATATATATATGCTGCTAATAGTTCATAAATTTCTTGGACTGGAACATTATTATAGAGAGCTTCAGTGTCAAACTTATTAAGTACCATGATAGGCTGTAGTTTAATAGTCTACAATACTCTTGTTATATCTTTTGAATAATATAGAGTACTTTTATTTTTAGCATATATACTGGTTTATCATTGGTACTATGAACTTTATGTTTGATCTCTTAGCAAACAAAAAGATGGCCTTCAGGCATATGGACAAGGATATATGATATATTTTACGTGACTTACCTGATCCTTGTGGTTGGTTTTAGAACCCTTTGAAATCTTTTGAAAAGGCATATTTACAAACTGGAGAAAGTTCAGACATGCTACGAATCTGATAAAAGAAATACCTAATCTCAATTATGAGGAAGAGTTGATAGAGTTAGATTTACTACTACTCGAAACTATAAACGGGGGGGGGGGATATGGTAATGATGATTAATTTTATGGTTTTCGCAGAGTGACTATGAATCGATGTATTTTAGAACTAGTGGTCATAGTTTGAAGTATTATAAGAAAACTTCTTTGCAGGATGTAAGGAAGTACTTTTTAGTGCAAAAATAGCTGCTAATTGGAATTCGCCAAGTGAGCAAATAGTAAAAGCTAATGCCATCGTTTCCATAGTTTCTAGAATAGATATGATAAGTATTAATGAGTAAAATGAAACTTACCAAGTGATGAGGCATTAAGAGCTTCGGACTCTTTCACACGAGCACACTTAGGTAATTACAATAAGGTACGCTGAATGGGCATAAAGACGTGGTTAACACTTAAACATCAAGACCCTGACCTTGCAAATGGGCAACATTCTTGCTGCACGATACCTTTGACAGAAAGAAATTGGGGAGTGTCAATGCAAGGCAACTGTTCTTTTGTCATTGCACTATTATTCACATTGTATACTGTGACAATAGTCCCTGATTGCAATGGTGTTGCAAACATTATGAACAAATTCATCTCTTGTGTGTCACTTTGGCCTTCGCATTAGTTATGGTTTGGGAAGAAATTCACTCTTGGTCTTGAGGAATCGCTTTTTCTCTCTTACTCCTAACGAATTTAGGCTAAAGAAAAAAATCTTGAATATGAACTTCCAATCGTTTAAAAGGTTCTTCGAACATTTTAATGAGGGGTAAGATGAATTTTGTTCATCTTTTGTGAATTTTGCACTTTCTAATCTATAGTTTCCTCTTTGATTTTCTAAAGGCCGTCGCTATTATTAACTCATAAAAAATGCTTTTGTCCCTACTGCTATTGTAAAAGAGACTTTGGGGTCGAAATTCTTTTTAAAAGGGGTGAAAAAATACATTATTTTCTCTAAGGCTTAGTCTTTAAAATTTCAAGTAAGTCTATTCATATATTCACCTCCTCTCTTGGGACAAAATAAGATTGGCCCACCAAATTTTTTTTTCTATCCTTTAAAAATTGTTTTATGATCCCTTTTTTCTAGTGAGTGAAAGAAAACAAAACTGTTTGGTATTTCTTAACCCTTTTCTCAAGGGTCTCTCACCAAGACCCCGACCGCGTGCGGCCTATGTAGATTTCTGACACAATGAAGTGCTGGAACAATGGCTTGTGTATATGACGACCGAGCTCGCAAGTTTTACGGCTGCTCTCAATGTGTCTGTGGTCTTCCAGCTAAGAGCACCACCTCATAATAGTGCTATGCCCAGAACCTTCTGTAAGGGTCCTTCTCCCTATGTAAAAAGCGAGAGTTTTCACGTGTAATGTCATGCATATTTAAGGATCTTCTATATCGCAAGTCTTAAACTTCGACAAGTGATGATCGGGTTGCGAAAATAACCCTCTCAATTTCTTCTTGAAACTCATGTCTTTTCTGTTCCTTTAAAAGGTTGTTGGTTTCCTTCTCCCAGGAAAATAAATCTCGAAGTCTTTCTTCTTCTCCTAGAAAGGGGATGGGGGCAACAGAAAGTGTAACAAAAGCTGGTATTCTTACTTCTCGAAAATTCGCTCATTTTCATTCGGCCACCTTTTACTGGGCTACTGTTTACTTCGATGTAAAATTTTGCCATT
>JAXCGZ010017292.1:62500-72500 GCA_037179515.1 Halocaridina rubra | reverse complement strand
CACTCATACAAACAACTTAGGTCTTACTGAAAGTTTCTTCCCTAGTTCTCATCATTTGCTTTCTTTATCATCTTTGCATCATCTGCAGACATATTAGAAATGCATTTACATATTCTAGTAGATCGCTTTTTTTTTTTTTTTTTTTTATGATTGTGACGCCAGGACGGGTCCAAAAAATAATAAAATAAAACAGCCTTCATCGGGCCTGGGCACGAAGAATACAAAAAGTAAAGAGAAACAGAGATGGCGAATGTAATGATACATATATAGGAAACAAAAGTAGCCCTAAAAGCGATTCCTGAGGAGCCCCGCTAGTAATATTTCTCTGATCAAACACTAAGTGTCTTACTCTAAATCTCTGTCATATTCCCTCTGACCGTTTTATATCTGTAGTTGTCGATGGCGCGACATCTAGCCCTTTCTCTGTTACCAGTGGTGTTCCACAGGGCTCTGCTCTTTCACCTACTCTGTTCCTTCTCTTCATCAATGATCTTCCATTGTTACTAAAAAGTTTCCTGACTCTTGGAAAATAGCACATGTAATACCTCTGCATAAAAAGGGGGACAGAGAAGATGTGACAAACTATCGTCCCATTTCCCTCCTACCCATTTTCTCTAAAATATTAGAAAAAATTGTTGCATGCCAACTTATGTCATATTTAGAATCAAATAGAATAATAAGTATTAACCAGCATGGTTTCAGACCGAAACTTTCGACGGAAACTGCACTGCTTAAAGTTACGAATAGTATATAAAATAATATAGATGTGAAAAAAATATCTCTTCTCGTATTATTAGACTTATCAAAAGCCTTTGACAGTGTAAACCATGAAATTCTTTTAAGTAAATGTATTAACTTAAATATTGATCCAAGCTGGTTTAGCGAGTATCTATCTAATCGTAAACAGTCCATACGTTTTAACAACATTATCTCTGTGCCAAAAAATGTATCATTTGGTGTTCCACAGGGATCAGTACTTGGTCCTATCCTCTTCTCCATTTACGTAAATGATCTATCTTCTTTCATTTCTGACTGTCTAGTCGTACAATATGCAGATGACACTCAACTACTCCTTAGTGGTGATATTAATAATCTCCCAGAGCTAACTTTAAGAGCAGAAAACACTCTGTCAAAAATTAAAACCTATTTCCAAGAAATTGGGCTGTTAATTAACGAAAGTAAAACACAGTGCATATTTATTGGTTCAAGGTTCCACATAGCACAAATTCCAGAAAACACAACAATTAATTTTTGCGACAATATTATCACACCTAGCAAAACAGTCAAAAACCTAGGAATTCACTTTGATAACCACATGTTGTTTGATTCCCACATAGATAAAGTATGCAAAAAGGTTACAGGAACATTAATGTACTTATCACGTATAAAAGACAATTTTGAGACTACCACTCGAATAACTGTTGTTGAATCTCTAACCCTAAGTCACATTAATTACTGCACAACTGTTTGGGGGGCTACCACTAAGACTCAGATAAACAGAATACAGAAGCTTATTAATTTTGCAGCTCGGGTTGCCCTGGGAGGAATAAGGAAATATGACCACATCACACTAGCTCTCAATAAACTTGGGTGGCTGCGGGCAGAAAATAAGGTCGCTTATGCTATTTATGTTTTTGTATTCAAAATTTTGGACCATCATTATCCTAGCTGGCTATTTGATTTAAAAACAGTCAGGGATATAAGGGGAACCAACAACAGACAGAGCAGTGAGCTCTTTATTCACAGAACAAACACAGAAGCAGGTTCAAAGATGATCACTATCAAAGGGCCAACACTCTGGAATAATATTCCAGAGCATCTTAAAAATGCATCCTCTTTCACAGCTTTCAAAGGCAAACTATATAGTTTTCTTTTGGACAAATAGTTGCTGCTCATTAAGAACTAATTATTCTCATTATAAGGAAACAAATATGGAAATGATGCCGATAATAACGATCCTGTATCTAGTGGCATACTTACTACTTTATTATTAACATTATTGTAACATTTTTATTACAGCATTATTATTTTCTATGAAAGCTACATTTAATTTAACTATATGTCTAACCCTCTTATTTGTTAGTTTAATTACATGTCTACTTATAAGTTACTATTAATGTTGAATAACCATTGTACAAAATGGAAATAAATGTTTTTGTTTGTTTGTTTGTTTTGTCTTCATGTCTTTCCTGATGATTCTACCCTTCATTTTTCCTCTGCCTTTTCTTCACAACCTTCATCTGTTACTCATAATCAATCTCGTTTCACTCTTTCTTCTACTCTTACCTCCGATTTGCAGAGAGTATCTGAGTGTGGCAATCAAAATTTAGTTAAATTCAATGCCACCAAGACACAGTTTCTGGCTATCTATTTATCTTCTTCTCCTCCTGATAACCCTATTGTCTTCGAAACTAACGAAATTTACCCTCTTAACTCTATCAACATATTAGGAATCCATATAGCCTCTAACTTGTCTTGGAGGAATCACATAATCCAAATTTCTAAATCTTCATCCAAAAAATTGGGGTTTTGTTTCGTTTTCGTCAGTACTTTTCCTCTTTGCAGTTACTTAAAATTTACAAAGGTCTTATCTGTCCCTGCTTAGAATACTGCTCACACATCTGGGGAGCTTTTTCTTATACTTATCTTCTTGATAGGGTTGAATCTAAGGCAGTCAGACTCATTAATGACCCTTCTAGAACTTCTAATCTGGATTCTCTCTCTCTTCGCTGTAAGGTATCTTCCCTTTCTCTTTTCTATCACTACTACTTCCTTCGCTGCTCTGATGAGTTGGCGAGTTGCATCCCTCCCCCACTGCCGAGGCCACGTAACACTCTCCAAGCGGCCTCATCTCACATGTACTGTGTGGAGATTTGTAGCTTGCAGATTGGTCGGTGCAGCGACTGCTTCTTCCCATGTACCTCCAGACTCTGGAACTCTCTTCCTCCTTCTGTCTTTCCTAATTCTTATGACCTCTCATCCTTCAAAAAGCAGATCTATCGTCATCTCAGAGCCTAGTCCTCCATATCTCTGGGTCATCTGTACTTTGACTGTTTTTTTCAGTCTGTCGTTTTCCTTTGTGTGACATTACCTCATCCCTGCTTAGTCCTTAACCTTTTTCTTTTCCTTCATCTTGGTATTTTCTCGTGCCCGGGCCTTTATTGATGAGAGCAGTTTCTGCCTGTCCCGGTGTCACACTCATAAAAAAAAAAGGCAAGTTTGATCCAGTCCAAGACATTTCCACCTATTTTTGCCATTACTTGCAGCTTCTTAATAAGTCTCCCATGTGGGACCGTATCATATGCTTTCTGAACATCTAAGAATATGCAATCTGCATAGCCCTCTCTATCCTGTGATATGTGGCTTACTTCTTCATAAAATTCTTGTAAATTTTGTTACTGTAGACCTGCCTTCTCTGAACCCATGTTATCTCACTAACAGAGAGTTGAAGGACTCCAAGTGAAGGGTTATGTGTTTTCTCAGTAGTTTTTCCGTACCTTGGCAAACTATGCCAATGAAAAGCAAAGCAATATAGAGAGCAATGGGAAATTGGGCTGATCAGTTATTTAAGTACATAATGTATTTGCTTAAGCAACAATAATCAGAATCGATAGTAATAATAACTGGAGGGGGGGGATGAAAACATTTAGAATTTCTTGAATTTTTTGCCTATCGTAAGGTCTAATCTAAGAGGAAGAAGAAAACAAGGGTCTACTCTTGTCATGGGACATTTGATTTGAGAGGTCAAGAGGGGCAGTTTGTAATAAAACCCCCATGCTGCAGTTCTTTTTTTACACTTGTGGCTACTCTGATAGCATTAGAGGTATATGGTGTGATGCATAACAGCAATAACAACGACAAAAACTTCAACATCAACAACAACAACAACAACAACAACAACAACAATAATAATAATAATAATAATAATAATAATAATAATAATAATAATAATAATAATAATAATAATAATAATAATAATAATAATAACAATAATAATAATAATAATAATAATAATAATAATAATAATAATAATAATAATAATAATAATAATAATAATAATAATAGTAATAATAATAATAATAATAATAATAATAATAATAATAATAATAATAATAATAACAATAATAATAATAATAATAATAATAATAATAATAATAATAATAATAATAATGATAATAATAATAATGATAATAATAATAATAATAATAATAATAATAATAATAATAATAATAATAATAATAATAATAATAATAATAATGATAATAATAATAATAATAATAATAATAATAATAATAATAATAATAATAATAATGTCGTATGACTTCCGGAGCGGAAACGGTTGGTCGAGGGCACGGATATTTTATTACAATGTTTGTAGAAAGTGCCAAGGAAATATATGACCGGAACCGTGAGACTTATGGACCTGGCATCGAGAAGGGCGAGAAAGGACAGGAAGTTAGCCATTTCCTAAACCACAACATACATAAACTTGTGTTTCGTACGAAGGAACCTGCCCAGGAGAAATGCCCAATAACTTCTCCCCGGAAGTAGGAGGGATTCCACTTTGAACCTGGCGCTGATTTGCTAGGATTAGATCTGACTGATTTCATTGGAGAATTGGATGTTAAGCCACGCCCTGCCCCTGGGGGTATTTAAAGAGCCACCCAGGGCAGAGACACTTAGTTAGTTAGCAGTTTGCCAGGGGCACGAATAGATCCTAGTTTGTGAAGTCATAGGGTGGGGGCCATGGGGCCATTGGGCCATGGGGCCATTGGGCCATTGGGCCATTTGAGGCATAGGGGCATTGAAGCGTCATTGGTTGTGTTGTACTCTAGAATAAATGTAAGTAAAGGAACTACTGCTTGTCCATTCTTGCCTTGTGACCACGTTACCTTAATTGTCCATTCTTACCTTGCACCCTTCAGGTACCAATATATAAACCACGCTACCATAATTATAAATATAGATGTACGTAGAAGGAAAAGCCCTACGTCAGTAACCCAGTCATCTTATAAAGTGTGAGTTCAAGTGGAAGTCTAAAACTCATACGTCAGCGGTGGAGTGCGGCGGAATAGCCAAAAGCCATACGTCAGTTGAGGCATAGGGGCATTGAAGCGTCATTGGTTGTGTTGTACTCTAGAATAAATGTAAGTAAAGGAACTACTGCTTGTCCATTCTTGCCTTGTGACCACGTTACCTTAATTGTCCATTCTTACCTTGCACCCTTCAGGTACCAATATATAAACCACGCTACCATAATTATAAATATAGATGTACGTAGAAGGAAAAGCCCTACGTCAGTAACCCAGTCATCTTATAAAGTGTGAGTTCAAGTGGAAGTCTAAAACTCATACGTCAGCGGTGGCTTGCGGCGGAATAGCCAAAAGCCATACGTCAGTGGCGGCATACGCTGGGATAAAAGAAACCACTACGTCAGTGGTGGCAGTGCGGTACGGATCTTCACGTGTGGAAAAATAAAAAAGAATACATACAAAGAGACTCATATCAGAAGAAACCAGTGCAAAGAAAAGAAAATAAGAATGGCAAAAGCAGAAACCCAACATCTCCCAATTCAAGAAATGAGTGACGAGGCCAAACACCGGAGAATTCTCGAACTGGAGGAGCAAGTGCGGCGCCTACAAGCACGCGCCGACGCCGCTCCGTCGAGAAGGAACTTGGCCGACGCCGACGCCTCAAACATCGACGAACAGCCTGCCGCTCCGAACCCCGTGGTGACACCGGGAACGCAGCCGCCCAAGCCCCCACCCTGTGCCCTGGTTGTCAAGACGCCTCGAGTCAAGAATTCATTTTTATACCTCGACGGCGCAAATATAAAAGACAGTGAATGAACGTCCATAATTCCCGCGACCGACTTCCTGAAAATACTTGGGTCTGCGGATGAGAAGTGACGAGTGCTCAAATAGAGAATGTTATAAAACTTTGAAGGAACTATTTCTCAGATATTTCTTAGTAAGCCGAAGTGTGACCGGAGCATTGAGTGAAAATGCCCAGTACAAGAGGTATAAGTTGCCGGATCCGACCAAGAAGACGGCGATTCGTCGATTTTACGCGAAGAGAAGAAGGAGAACCCTCTCCTTCCTTGCCTTCTGTCATGAAGTTTTTCAGGACAACCTCCTTAAAATAGCTAAGTACTTGTGATCTGTATCCAGTGAGTAATGGGACAATTAGTAAAAGAAATTGAGGTCGGTGGAAGCCGCCATTTTATCTTGTAGTTATGCTTTGACTCAGCCAACCCGCTTATAAGGGGTGTGGCGCTTAATAAGTTGATAAAAGTAGAATTTCTGTACCCATTACTAACATGGATAATTTGTACTAATAGCTATAAGCAGTAATAAACTCCATTTTTGTTATAATTTGAGTAATATAAAGAATTTGCGTTGGAAGTGCGTTCCATTTATTTGTATTAATGCTTAGATTGAATTTTAAGAACTCGAATGTATCGATTTTTAATTGAAAAAAATTTAATGCACGTGAAATCATTGTTACAGTCTATTAATCTCTAAAGCGTAAGAATTATAGTGAGAAATATACGTGCATCTGCTTTTGAGAGTTCATAAACCACGGGTGGTTTTCGAGAAAAGAATGCGGAAGTGACCATTCGATCTTCCAACCTCGTTATTGTGAATCTGTAGTAATTGTACTGAGCTTTGATATTTTAAAGTACGTGTAAAATCATTGTTTTATTAATTTCTTAAAGCGTAAGAAGTCGAGTGTTACGATTGCACCTGTTTTTAAGTTTTTTTTCTTTTTTTTGTTTGTTTTTATCCGGGGGAGTAATGTTTTAGCGAGAGAAAGATATAAACGACAGATCGTTCTTTTTGTGTTAGGATGAAGGAATTAATCTTACGATACGTGTGTGACATGTTTTTTTTGAAGAATAAGAAATTTCGCGATACTAGTTAGAGATGAGTTTTTTTTAATTTCACGCTATGCAGGCGAAAGTAAGAGTAGATTAGAGTAATTTGTGCTGTCCTAGAATAGGGAAGGGTTTTCAGTGTCACCCAAACGTAGCTTCAAGGGAGTAGAGTGTTTGTTTGTTCGTTAGAATGGGACTTAGGTAGGACTGGTGAGGAGGTCTGTAACCGCACGGCTCAGCCGAGATTTCACCTTTAATCTCCTTCAGAGAGATAAGGAAAAGGGAAACCAACGCGTTGTAAATAAAAGGGAATTTTACAGAAAGGAGATGATTGACTTGAAAGTGATATGCGAGTGAGTATGAATGACTGGGGGTATAATGGGAGGGTTGCTCTAGGGGGTGAAATCGCGGAAAGCACCGTTAGGAAGCATGATTGGGGAGTCTGCGAGGATCGTTCCCCTGCTCCGCCAGGTCCTTCTGCATGCCATATCAGAGTGTATTTATGGGAGGTGATGCGCTGTTGCAATATCTAGTGAGAGATATGGATGAGAAGGTAATTCTCCACCTGCCCAGATATGGTTGAAATGCCGAGTTTGTGTTATTTTGTTTTGTCCCCTACTCCGCCGTTGAGATTATTATTCGATTTCCGAGAGATTCCAAGATAGATGTTACGTGATAAAGGACGTGAATCTATGAATGATTCTTTATTTTCTTTGCTAGCTGCAGTATATACATTAATTGTCTGAAGAGATATGTTAGATTGATAAAGTAAAACTTTGCGAGTTTTAGCCATGATAATGTTTCATCAAAATTATTTCGGCTTGGTCATAAAGAAAGAGTGAGATCTGACACGAAATGACAACGAGAATGTTACACAGCTGCATCCCGTATTTGAGAGAGCAGATATAAGTCAAATTCGAGATAGTAAAAGAAGATATATATTTTATGTTTGAATTGTTTATGTACAACTCCGTACGAGATTTTGAAGTTTAAGCAAAATGCATTCTTTACTGTTGATAATGAGATATACTTTTGTTTTTATTATTGCATACACAGAGATAGACTTTTTATATTCTTAGATACCCGTTTTGTTATAGTTCTTTTTGTATTGAAGAAATCTTTAAAATCTTACTTAAAGGATTCTGAAAAGATTATCCAGAGATAACCATGATTAATCCCTAGCATTTTCATGAATTTTAGATTACAATCGGGCTAATTAAAGATAATTGAGATTATTTGCTGAGTTTTAAAGTTAAAATTAATGACACTTAAGTCCTTTTTAAGAAGTTGTTAAGAAAAGGATATTTGTACTTTTGTTGATAGTAGTAGGGATAGTGTCACATATGATTTTAATCAGAGTGGGTGCGCTTCGACTTAACCCTCTGATTTATAGCATGAAAAGAGAGAGATTGTCATTATAGACAAGGATGTGTATGCCGTTACAGTAAAGTCCTTATCAAGATTAAACAGAGAGGAATGGATTTATGCTTCGACAGTTTTGCAGTTGTACACTAAGTTCTTTTTGCTTTCGTTTTTTAATCAAGAATGAGAATAGCCGCTGACAATAAACATAAGACTATCGATAGTCATTGCTAACGTTATTCACGTTCATTTGTTTATTTATTATTATTAGGGATACTCTGCGACATTTTTTTATTTTCAGTACAAGTAAAAGACAGAGGCCCAGCTCAGCTGACTTGAGAGTGAAAACCGCAATGTATTTCTCTCTCTCTCTCTCTCTCTCTCTCTCTCCTCTCTCTCTCTCTCTCTCTCTCTCTCTCTCCTACCTTTCGCTCGACTCTGAGCCTGACAGAGGCTCCGTTCGATGCTAAAAGAATGTAGCCGTCTTTGATTTTTTTTGTGTGTGATTTTTTCCAGCGAAGCTAGGCGATAATTGTGCCTACATTTTATTTCAGTTGATAGATTGTTGCATGCTGTTATTGCATAAATACTGATAAGATCTCGGTAGTACCGCCATTTGCCTAAAATATTTTTGCCACATGTCGCAACTGTTTAGAGAATAGATAAAACTCCCATTGACAAGTTGTGGAGCCAGCAAGTTGCCACTTATGCTATATATATATACATTGATTACGACAGCAGGAATTTGAATGTTAAAGGAGACTGTGTTAGAATAAGCATCACTATGAAAAATAAGTATAGAACTCTGTTCTTACTTCTGAATGCCAGTCTCCATTGTATATATATTGATATTTTTGATTTAGTATATTTATTTTTATTGTTTATTATTCTTATTTTTAGATCATGATTATTAGTAATGTTATTGTGTTGACTGATATCGTTGCTATCTCTCAATGGCCTGTTGCTAATTATTATTTTTGAAATGAAATCAGCAGTAACTTGATGATTTGTATCTTTTAACTGAATTCATACTTGATGTTACTGTAGCCACCGCTAATAAGAATGTTTCTTTAGTGGCTTTTCTCAGCATTTAATGATTATTCTTTTTGACATTTATAGTAGAGTAATGCTATGTAGCAGCTGCTAAGTCCTAAGTATCTTGGAATAATAATCTAGTGGTGTAGACACATACCTTCCCTTACCACCCTATTCCTAGGCAGCCCCGACCTGCAAGTTCTAAAAGTCTTTAGATTTTGTCCGTCAGACAAGTCCCTAATGCCCATTGAATAGAGGTTGCAATCACTTGCAGTTGCAGGGGAGGCAAAGTATAGCCTCGATTACCAACGTGTGGCCAATGTTGGTACCCTGAAGTCATAGGGAACCTTCCTTGTACTGTAGTAGTGACAGAGGTTCAAACTTTCATCCCGCATTCTACTTCGAAGGTACGTGTGAGAGGACCGTACAGAACTAGTAACGCTGTGACGCTGCAGGTCTCCTGCGTGGGAGGTCTTAGTCAAGATCGGTCGAGGGCAGGACGAGCAAGCCAGGCTGGAAGGATTCGCGAGGTGTGGGGCCCCTTCCTGGTCCTTTTTGCTCTGCCTAACCAAGAAACAGGGTGATGGCAACAAACCTGGGCCTGTAGCGAGGACGGGCGGGGGATGTGAAAGCGTAAGAGTCCGCCGTGAGAGACCGGGGAATCGCACCTAGCAAGAATTCATGAGCAAGGGACAGAAAACGAAAGTCGTCCTAGACAGAAAACGA
>JAXCGZ010017292.1:47500-52500 GCA_037179515.1 Halocaridina rubra | reverse complement strand
CATATATTAGAAAAAGTATAGGTCCTAGGATCGATCCCTGAGGGACCCCAAACAATACCTTCTTGCGACTTGAAACTACATCTTTTATTCTGACTGACTGGTAGCGGTTTTTTAAATAGTTCTCGAACCAGCTTGGGTCAATGTTCATTTTTTTGCATTTTTCTAATAAGATGGTATGGTGTACACTATCAAAAGCTTTAGAAAGATCGAGTAGTAGTAGCAATGATATTTTCTTATTATCTATATTTTGTATATTTCATCTGATATTTTCAATAAGGCAGTTTCAGTTGATAATTTTGGCCTGAAACCGTGTTGACTTTTTGCAATAAGTTTATTTTTTTTCAAGAAACTCACTTAACTGATTTGCAACAATCTTTTCAAGTATCTTTGATAAAATTGGTAGTAAAGAGATTGGTCTATAGTTAGAGACGTCGTCAGGATTTCCATTTTTAAAACCAGGAATTACATGGGGATTTTTCCATAAATCTGGGTAAATATTGGTAACTATGGAAGTATTGATTATTACCGTCAGATAATAAGCTATTACAAATAATGAATCTCTAATAAAACGAAAACAAATTCCATCTGATCCATATGCATTAGAGTCTTTCAGATTTTTTATTACTAAGATTACTGTATTACAAGCTACTGTAGTAGGGTTAAAGACATCATTACTTCTATTGAATGCACTATGTTCTTGAAGATTAACATTATTATTATTATTACTACCATCATCACTATTATCATTACCATTACTACCACCATCATTATTATTTACACCATTATCAACATTTCTATAGAGACCCTTCATCCCCAAGGAGCTAAGAGAAGTGGCTGAGGTATGTGTGGATCGTGGTGAATGCGTGTTTTTTGACTCGGCCACCTCCATTATAAAGGGGGTGGCTCACTTTTGGAAATGTCTTGAATCTAACCCACTTATCTCCAATCATTAGTACGTCTTCCGCAAGGCAAGACCCACTGGTGACCTCCTGTCCTATCTTACTCATGTATGGTTATCTTCTCTGAGGAACTATGGGGAATCCTTTGCAGTCGCTCTTTATATCTCTAAGGCTTTTGACAGAGTCTGGCAAAAGGCTCTTTTAGCCAAACTCCCTGCCTATGGCTTTACCCGTTCTCTCTGTTCATTGATTTCGTTTTCTTTCTGACCGTTTTATATCTGTGGTTGTTGACGGTGCAACTTCTAGCCCATTCCCTGTTACCGGTGGTGTTCCACAGGGCTCTGTTCTTTCACCTACTCTGTTTCTTCTTTTCATCATTGATCTTCTTCAGTCCTCATCTCCCTCTCTTCTTCACGCTTTTGCCGATGATTCTACCCTTCATTTTTCCTCTGCCTTCTCTTTACAACCTTTGTCTGCTAATCGTATTCAGTCTCATATTACTCTTTCTTCTACTCTAAACTCCGATTTGCTGAAGGTATCTGAGTGGGCATTCAAAATTGAGTTAAATTTAATGCCTCCAAGACACACTTTCTAACTATCTCTTTATTATCTCCTCCTGATAGCCCTATTGTCTTCGAAACTAAAGAATTTAGCGCTTTTAATTCTTTTAACATATTAGAAATTCAGATAGCCTCTGATTTGTAATGGAGGAATCACATAATCCAAATGTCTAAAGCTTCATCCACAAAATTGAGGGTTCTGTTTTTTGTCATTGCTTTTCCTCTTTAAAGTTACTTAAAATTTATAAAGGGCTTATCCATCTCTGCCTAAAATACTGCTTGTACGTCTAGGGTGCTTCTTCTTGTACTTATCTGCTTGATAGGGTTGAATCTAAGGCAGTCAGAATCATAAATGACCCTTCTCTTACTTCTAATGTGGATTCTCTTTGTCTTCGTCGTAAGGTATCACCCTTTTCTCTATCGCTACCACTTACATCGCTGCTCTAATGAGTTGGCCAGTTGCATCCCTATTGCATTCCCGAGGCAGCATAACACTCTCCAAGCAGCCTCGTCTCAGAGGTATTGTGTGAAGATTTGTAGCTCGTGGATTGGTCGGTGCAGCGACTGTTTCTTCCCATCTACCTCCAAACTTCCTCCTTCTGCCTTAGCTAATTCTTTTAAACCATTTTCCTTCAAAAGGTCGATCTATCGTCATCTCAGGGCCTAATCCTGCCATATTTCAAGGTCCTTAATACTTTGACTGTTCTTTCAGCCTGTACTTTTCCTATTATATATCATTACCTCATCTCTGCCTTGTCCTTAACTTTTTTCCTTAATGATTTTTCTCTTCTTTGCCCAGGCCTTTATTGATGAGGGCAGTTTTCTTGCCAGTACCCGGTGTCACACTTTATAAAATATAATACATATATATATATATATATATATATATATATATATATATATATATATATATATATATATATATATATATATATATATATATATATATATATTATATGTATATAAAATATAATACATACATACATGCATACATACATATATATAAATATATATATATGTATATGTATATATATATATATATATATATATATATATATATATATATATATATATATATATATATATATATATATATATATATATATTATATGTATATAAAATATAATACATACATATATACATACAGACATACATATATATATATATATATATATATATATATATATATATATATATATATATATATATATATATATATATATATATATGTATATATATATATATATATATATATATATATATATATATATATATATATATATATATATATATATATTTATTTTTATATATATATATATATATATATATATATATATATATATTACTAAGCCAAGGCGCTACCAACTACACCACAGAAGGTCTAAAAGGGAAACAAACTTGCTTAAATATAAGCTGTAAGGTCTGATTTCCTTCTAGACCTCCTGTGGTGTAGTTGGTAGAGCCTTGGCTTAGTAATTATAAGTCCCAGGTTCAAGTCCCGTGCGGGATAAAAATGATTCATACACACACACACACACACACACACACAGCTTTATCAGAGGAAAACTGAAGGTAAAAGAACAGGTTTTAAGGCTAAAGAGAGTGGATGGAAGCATCACTGAGACGGATGAAGAGATCTGCAAAGAATTGAACAAGGAGTTTCAGTCAGTATTTACAGTAGAAAATACCCCACCCCCTCAGATTGCAGTGATAGAAGCTCAAGGGCAGGTATTAGAGAACATCAACCTTACAGCCACAGAGGTATGCAAAGTGCTGATGGATTTAGATGTTCATAAAACTACAGGTCCTGATGACATATCCCCTCATGTGCTTAAAAAATGCGCAAACACAATATCAGTGGCACTAAGTATCATATTTAAGGAGTCACTGGAGTCGGGGGAGATTCCAAGATGCTGGAAACAAGCAAATGTGATACCTATCTTCAAAAAGGGAAGGAGGGATACGGCTCTGAACTATAGACCAGTTTCCTTGACCAGCATAGTTTGCAAAGTTATGGAGAAACTACTAAGGAAACATATCTCTCTTCACTTGGAATCCTTCAACTTTTTGTCAGTGAGGCAACATGGCTTCAGAGAAGGTAGATCAACAGTAACAAACTTATTAGAATTTTATGATGAGGTAAGCCAAATCTTACAGGAAAGAGAGGGCTGGGCAGATTGCATATTCCTAGACTTTCAGAAAACGTTTGACACTGTTCCACATGGGAGACTTATTAGGAAGCTGCACTCAATGGCTAGAATAGGTGGAAATGTTTTGGAATGGATAAAAACTTACTTAGAAGGAAGGGAACAGAGGGTTAGAGTAAGACACTCAGTGTCTGAATGGAGAAGAGTTAGTAGTGGAGTTCCACAGGGTTCAGTTTTAGGGCCACTTTTGTTCCTTGTATATGTAAATGACCTACCAGAGTCTGTAAATTCATTCATGAATATGTTTGCAGATGATGCAAAGATTGTGAAGAAAGTAAAAAACGAGAACAATGGTAGAGAACTTCAGGAGGATCTAAATAATCTGCATGAGTGGTCAGAAAAGTGGTTAATGAAATTCAATACTTCAAAATGTAAGGTAATGAGAATGGGTACAAGTGCAAGAAGGCCCAAGCTTGACTACTCGGTGGCTGGAGTACAACTTCAAGAGACAGAAAATGAGAGAGACCTAGGAGTAAACATACTGGCAGATTTGTCTCCAGAAATACATATAAATGGCATAGTAAGGGCAGCATATGCATTCTTATCAAATGTAAGGGTAGCCTTCAGGCACATGGACAAGGAAATGTTCAGAAATATTTATGTAACCTATGTGAGGCCAAAACTCGAATATGCAGCCCCCTTTTGGAATCCGCACTTGAAAAAGCACATAGTTAAGCTTGAAAAAGTTCAAAGACATGCCACGAAACTGGTGCCAGAAATACGCAATCTCAGTTATGATGAGAGGCTGAGGGAATTAGACTTACCATCACTCGAAGCTAGAAGAGTAAGGGGGGATATGGTGACAGTCTTTAAGTTCCTTCATGGTTATGATAGAGTGGATATGGATCGATATTTCGATATGGCTGGCTCTAGAACTAGAGGTCATAGTTTGAAGCTTCGTAAGAAAACTTCTTTGCAGGATGTAAGGAAATACTTTTTCAGTGTAAGAGTAGTTGATAATTGGAATTCGCTAAGCGAGGAGGTAGTTAATGCTATCTCAATCCATAGATTTAAGGACAGGTACGATAAGTATCACTAAGTCTAAAATGGAACCGATGAGGAGACGGGAAGATACGAGCTTTGGGCTCTTTCCCGTAAACACAATTAGGTAATCACAATTAGGTAATCACACACACACACATATAAATATATATATATATATATATATATATATATATATATATATATATATATATATATATATATATATGTATATATATATATATATATATATATATATATATATATATATATATATATATATATATATATATATATATATATATATATATATATATATATATATATATATATATATATATATATATATATAT
>JAXCGZ010017292.1:32500-40000 GCA_037179515.1 Halocaridina rubra | reverse complement strand
TATGGATTGAGATAGCATTAACTACCTCCTCGCTTAGCCAATTCCAATTATCAACTACTCTTACACTGAAAAAGTATTTCCTTACATCCTACAAAGAAGTTTTCTTACGAAGCTTCAAACTATGACCCATAGTTCTAGAGCCTGCCATATCAAGATATCGATCCCTATCCACTCTATCATAACCATGAAGGAATTTAAAGACTGTCACCATATCCCCCCTCAATTTTCTAGGTTCAAATGATGGTAAGTCTAATTCCCTCAGCCTCTCATCATAACTGAGATTACGTATTTATAGATCCAGGTACCCAGTCATAATCCATTACTTTAAAGCTCTCTCCAACCTTCTCCAGTCCACCCAGCCAACATCCTTATTTCATTAGCATATACGTCTACTTGTTTCCATAACCACTGCAGCCTTTTAAGCCTTCCAGAAGCATCAAATGTACCCTGTGCAAAAGCTTCTTTCACTCTACTCCTGCTCTTATCAACATCTGATTGATCACTTTCATCCATCTCCAGATACAGTACTAAAGCATCCCCTTCCAGAAACAATAATATAAAGCTAACCAAATCTTAATATCCGTCAGTTTTGCCACTAATTCCACATTCTCTAACCACGCAACACCATCACCCTTCCCATCATATTATTTCAGCGTCCCGATATTCAATTTCCCGTGCCGCCATAGCATTCAATCGCCTATATAGCTCATAAAGTAAAATACAATTGAAAGGACAGAACCTTTGCTGCTCACCCTGGCAACTGGTCTAGAAATAAAAGATATGATGCAATGTGTCATATAGTCCACTATGAACAAGGAAAAACCAAACTGGATAACCGAAGAAATAAATTCAAACTAGGAAATCATCAGACATAATTCAACATGACAACCCAATAAATCATACACCAGCTTTCTACCCATGCCCATGTTCCTTCATGGCTCACCCCTCAGCATAATATCCCCACTCCCATCACCTCATGAATTATCCTATTTACTCCATCATATGCACATTGCAATAGATTATACTGCCCAACACTCACTGATATACAAAAACAAAACACAAGAATTAAAGAATCAATAAAAGCAGACAATAATTAATATATAACAATAACTAAGCTAATTTGCACCACACACAGAACAGAAAGAAGAGGTAAAGCCATAAATATAAAATCTGGCTAACAGAGCCATATGCTAGACTGTCAAAAGCCTTAGAAAAGTCGAGGGCAACAGCAAAAGATTTTCCGTTGTTCTTCAGGGAAGATGACTATACATGAGTGAGATAGGACAGGAGGTCACCAGTGAACCTTGCCTTATGGAAGCCATAGTACTGATCAGAAATAAAAGCTTAGAATCAAATTATTTTGAGACCTGAGAATTGAACATAGTTTTGCCACTTTAACAATTGAAGAGGTTAGGGTAATTAGTCAGTGGTTAGAAGAAACAGAAGGATCACCCTTCTTACGAATAGGCGGTGCTTGAGCATGCTTCCAAGATGAAAGATATGTACTGATTGAAAAGATGAGGTGAAAGAGTTGGCAAAACACAGCAGCCAGTTAATTTGAAAACTCCTTAAGGAGCCTTACAGGAATACATAAGCATCTAGATGCCTTAGTCATCTCTAGAGAGCAAAGAACCATATGGACTTTGCATGTAGAAAGCATAGAGGGTCAGATGTACTGGAATCACTCATAGTAGAGTAAGCAGAAAAATGAGAACCAAAGAGAGTAGTTTTGTTAGTAGGAGAGCAAGCTATAGAATCATCAGGACTAATAAAGTGAGGATATCTTGAATTACAAAAGTTTTTGGAGAGTTTCATGGCTAATGACCAGAAACATTTATTAATGGCAGAAGAATTCAGGCCATCACCTTCCCTTTAAGAAAGGAAGCTTTAGACCAATGTTGAGTAGAGCAGTGATCCATAGCTGTAATAAAAGCAAAGTGAATTAGATTAGACATAGAGGACTGGTACAACCATCATGCCTGATCCCTAGCTTCAATAGCTATTTAGCAGGAGCGGTACAACCAAGGATTAGAGAGAGAAAAGTTTCAATAGAAGAGGGAATGAACACCTCCATTCTCAAATTATGATCTGAAAATTTTTTTGGTCTACCTGATCAGGATTGCAGATCCAAAAGCAATGGTCATTCCATGGAAAATCAAGGAGAATATTTTGCAAATCATCTCGCTGGGAACACTCGCAATGCCAAAGACAATGTTGGGTAGGAGAGATTGTTGGTGGGAGAGCAAAACTGAGGATCAGAGTGGTCAGAATTACCAAGAGGGGAAAGTACAGTATTTGAATAGTATGTAGGATTAGAAGTAAAGAATTGGTTAAGAATTTTAGCTGCATGGTAGTGGCATTTATAATAATAATAATAATAATAAAAAAAATAATGATAATAATAATAATAATAATAATAATAATAATAATAATAATAATAATAATAATAATAATAATAATAATAATAATAATAATAATAATAAAAATAATAATGATAATAATAATAATAATAATAATAATAATAATAATAATAATAATAATAATAATAATAATAATAATTATAATAATAATAATAATAATAATAATAATAATAATAATAATAATAATAATAATAATAATAATAATAATAATAATAATAATAATAATAATAATAATAATAATAATAATAATGAACCTTTATTCCCATTATACAATGGGTATTCATCAGCCCGGGCAAGCCCCAACCCCTAACTGTCGTGCCCAGCCACAGCAGTAACCTGCCAGTAAACAGCTTAAACTCTCGGTCTTAGACAGGAACCATAATTTGGGCAAATGTGTAGGTTGCTTGATAATCTACACACACATTTACACTCACACACACACACACACACACACACACACACACACACACACACACACACACACACACACACACACACACACACACGTGGCAGTAAAAGAGGCTGTAAAGGTGGCGGCACTGGAAAACATACAAACAGTTGACTATAAAGAGACAGTAATCAAAAAAATGAAAGACGTTGTGATGGAAAGGGCAAACCCACTCATCAGACAGGCACTTGATAAGGAGAAGACAGTGGTAATCTCAGGCATAAGCGAGTCCCAGGAACCAACATGGCAGGGGAGACTTGAAGAAAATAAAGCTAGGGTTGTAGACCTGATAAGAAAGCTTGGAGTAGTATGTGGTCCCGAGGATATTGTAAACATACACCAACTAGGTAAATATTCGAGGGAAGGAAAGCCGAGACCAACAAAAGTAACCTTTGAGAGAGGGGAAACATGTAGGGAAATATTGTTGAGAAAAAAAAGTCTAAAAGACCTTCAAGAATTCAAAGAAGTGTTCATTAGACAATACAGAACACAGGAAGAGATGGGAAAGATCTAAAACTTGTTGCAAGAGGCAAGAAGGTTAAATGATGAAAGAAATGAAGAAGAGAAGAAAAATTTTCATTACAGAGTTCTTCCAGACAAAGGGGAGATAAAGAAGATAATGACAGAAGATCAGGGGATGGGGCCTCATTAAGATTGTTATACACAAATGCTGATGGATTAGCTGGTAAGGCAGTAGAATTAAAAGATAGGATTCACAACAGTAAGGCAGATATAGTAGCAATTACAGAGACTAAGTTGAGTGAGGACATAAACAGTGTCACAGTTTTTCCTAAGGGTTTCAGAATACTAAGGGTTGAAAGATCTGAGAGGACTGGTGGAGGGATAGCACTGCTCATAAATGAAAGGATTCAAGTCGAAGAAATAAACTTGGCTATAGAAAGTGAGTTTAAGGAATTTCTTGTTGCTCGCATAAATACTGGGTAAGAGAGGATTATAATAACTGTTGTATACAACCCACCAAGGAACCAAAATAGGCTTGAAGTTTAAGAGGAAAGTCATATAGGTACTATTGAAGTCATAAACTCAGTTGTTAACATGGCACGGGAAAAAAAATGTAGGATTTTGATTATGGGAGACTTTAATCATAAAGAGATAGATTGGATAAATCTTGACCCACACAGTGGTGAGGACTCATTCGGGGCAAGATTCCTAGATTGCGTACAAGGGAATTTCCTACACCAACATGTAATGAAACCAACAAGGGCCAGGGGTGGGGATGAGCCATCACTACTTGATCTAGTGTTCACAGATAATGTGTTGGATATTGAAAAAATTGAGTATGAACCACCAATTGGAAAGAGTGACCACTGTGTGTTGTTGATGGAGTATATCATTGAAGATATTCTTCCTGAGAGTAGAGGCACTGAGGACATGAGGAGGAACTATCCAAAAGGAGATTACATCAAAATGAATGAGCTTTTTGCAGTTATTGACTGGAGAACCTTATTTTACAACAAATCTGTACAAGAAATGTATGACATCTTTTGTGAGAAATATGGGAAGATAGTAGATTGCTGCATACCTGTCACCAAAGTAGGTGTAATTCATGCCAGAGAGAAATGGTTCGATAATGGGTGTAAAAGAGCTAAGGAGTGGAGAGACAAATGCTGGAAAAGGTATAGGAGGAGAAAAAACATAAATGCCTGGCAAACCTACAAAAGAGCAAGATATGACTACCTAAGTAAAAGGAGAGAGGCAGAGAGAGACTATGAGAGGGACATCACCAGGAAGGCTAAGGAAAATCCCAAGCTTTTCCACAGCTTTATCAGAGGAAAACTGAAGGTAAAAGAACAGGTTTTAAGGCTAAAGAGAGCGGATGGAAGCATCACTGAGACGGATGAAGAGATCTGCAAAGAATTGAACAAGAAGTTTCAGTCAGTATTTACAGTAGAAAATACCCCACCCCCTCAGATTGCAATGATAGAAGCTCAAGGGCCGGTATTAGAGACCATCAACCTTACAGCCACAGAGGTATGCAAAGCGCTGATGGATTTAGATGTTCATAAAGCTACAGGTCCTGATGACATATCCCCTCATGTGCTTAAAAAATGCGCAAACACAATATCAGTGGCACTAAGTATCATATTTAAGGAGTCACTGGAGTCGAGGGAGATTCCAAGATGCTGGAAACAAGCAAATGTGATACCTATCTTCAAAAAGGGAAAGAGGGATACGGCTCTGAACTATAGACCTGTTTCCTTGACCAGCATAGTTTGCAAAGTTATGAAGAAACTACTAAGGAAACATATCTCTCTTCACTTGGAATCCTTCAACTTTTTGTCAGTGAGGCAACATGGCTTCAGAGAAGGTAGATCAACAGTAACAAACTTATTAGAATTTTATGATGAGGTAAGCCAAATCTTACAGGAAAGAGAGGGCTGGGCAGTTTGCATATTCCTAGACTTCTAGAAAGCGTTTGACACTGTTCCACATGGGAGACTTATTAGGAAGCTGCAATCAATGGCTAGAATAGGTGGAAATGTTTTGGAATGGATAAAAACTTACTTAGAAGGAAGGGAACAGAGGGTTAGAGTAAGACACTCAGTGTCTGAATGGAGAAGAGTTAGTAGTGGAGTTCCACAGGGTTCAGTTTTAGGGCCACTTTTGTTCCTTGTATATGTAAATGACCTACCAGAGTCTGCAAATTCATTCATGAATATGTTTGCAGATGATGCAAAGATTGTGAAGAAAGTAAAAAACGAGAACAATGGTAGAGAACTTCAGGAGGATCTAAATAATCTGCATGAGTGGTCAGAAAAGTGGCTAATGAAATTCAATACTTCAAAATGTAAGGTAATGAGAATGGGTACAAGTGCAAGAAGACCCAAGCTTGACTACTCGGTGGCTGGAGTACAACTTCAAGAGACAGAAAATGAGAGAGATCTAGGAGTAAACATACTGGCAGATTTGTCTCCAGAAATACATATAAATGGCATAGTAAGGGCAGCATATGCATTCTTATCAAATGTAAGTGTAGCCTTCAGGCACATGGATAAGGAAATGTTCAGAAATATTTATGTAACCTATGTGAGGCCAAAACTCGAATATGCAGCCCCCTTTTGGAATCCGCACTTGAAAAAGCACATAGCTAAGCTTGAGAAAGTTCAAAGACATGCCACGAAACTGGTGCCAGAAATACGCAATCTCAGTTATGATGAGAGGCTGAGGGAATTAGACCTACCATCACTCGAAACTAGAAGAGTGAGGGGGGATATGGTGACAGTCTTTAAATTCCTTCATGGTTATGATAGAGTGGATTGGGATCGATATTTTGATATGGCTGGCTTTAGAACTAGAGGTCATAGTTTGAAGCTTCGTAAGAAAACTTCTTCGCAGGATGTAAGGAAATACTTTTTCAGTGTAAGAGTAGTTGATAATTGGAATTGGCTAAGCGAGGAGGTAGTTAATGCTATCTCAATGCATAGTTTTAAGGACAGGTATGATAAGTATCACTAAGTATAAAATGGAACCGATCAGGAGACGGGAAGATACGAGCTTTGGGCTCTTTCCCGTAAACACAATTAGGTAATCACAATTAGGTAATCACGTAAGGGTAGCCTTCAGGCACATGGACAAGGAAATGTTCAGAAATATTTATGTAACCTATGTAAGGCCAAAACTCGAATATGCAGCCCCCTTTTGGAATCCGCACTTGAAAAAGCACATAGCTAAGCTTGAAAAAGTTCAAAGACATGCCACGAAACTGGTGCCAGAAATACGCAATCTCAGTTATGATGAGAGGCTGAGGGAATTAGACTTACAGTCACTGGAAGCTAGAAGAGTGAGGGGGGATATAGTGACAGTCTTTAAATTCCTTCATGGTTATGATAGAGTGGATAGGGATCGATATTTTGATATGGCTGGCTCTAGAACTAGAGGTCATAGTTTGAAGCTTCGTAAGAAAACTTCTTCGCAGGATGTAAGGAAATACTTTTTCAGTGTCAGTGTAGTTGATAATTGGAATTGGCTAAGCGAGGAGGTAGTTAATGCTATCTCAATCCATAGTTTTAAGGACAGGTATGATAAGTATCACTAAGTATAAAATGGAACCGATCAGGAGACGGGAAGATACGAGCTTTGGGCTCTTTCCCGTAAACACAATTAGGTAATCACAATTAGGTAATCACGTAAGGGTAGCCTTCAGGCACATGGACAAGGAAATGTTCAGAAATATTTATGTAACCTATGTGAGGCCAAAACTCGAATATGCAGCCCCCTTTTGGAATCCGCACTTGAAAAAGCACATAGCTAAGCTTGAAAAAGTTCAAAGACATGCCACGAAACTGGTGCCAGAAATACGCAATCTCAGTTATGATGAGAGGCTGAGGGAATTAGACTTACCATCACTCGAAGCTAGAAGAGTGAGGGGGGATATGGTGACAGTCTTTAAATTCCTTCATGGTTATGATAGAGTGGATAGGGATCGATATTTTGATATAGCTGGCTCTAGAACTAGATGTCATAGTTTGAAGCTTCGTAAGAAAACTTCTTCGCAGGATGTAAGGAAATACTTTTTCAGTGTAAGAGTAGTTGATAATTGGAATTGGCTAAGCGAGGAGGTAGTTAATGCTATCTCAATCCATAGTTTTAAGGACAGGTATGATAAGAATC
>JAXCGZ010017292.1:22500-27500 GCA_037179515.1 Halocaridina rubra | reverse complement strand
ATATCAGTGGCACTAAGTATCATATTTAAGGAGTCACTGGAGTCGGGGGAGATTCCAAGATGCTGGAAACAAGCAAATGTGATACCTATCTTCAAAAAGGGAAGGAGGGATACGGCTCTGAACTATAGACCAGTTTCCTTGACCAGCATAGTTTGCAAAGTTATGGAGAAACTACTAAGGAAACATATCTCTCTTCACTTGGAATCCTTCAACTTTTTGTCAGTGAGGCAACATGGCTTCAGAGAAGGTAGATCAACAGTAACAAACTTATTAGAATTTTATGATGAGGTAAGCCAAATCTTACAGGAAAGAGAGGGCTGGGCAGATTGCATATTCCTAGACTTCCAGAAAGCGTTTGACACTGTTCCACATGGGAGACTTATTAGGAAGCTGCAATCAATGGCTAGAATAGGTGGAAATGTCTTGGAATGGATAAAAACTTACTTAGAAGGAAGGGAACAGAGGGTTAGAGTAAGACACTCAGTGTCTGAATGGAGAAGAGTTAGTAGTGGAGTTCCACAGGGTTCAGTTTTAGGGCCACTTTTGTTCCTTGTATATGTAAATGACCTACCAGAGTCTGTAACTTCATTCATGAATATGTTTGCAGATGATGCAAAGATTGTGAAGAAAGTAAAAAACGAGAACAATGGTAGAGAACTTCAGGAGGATCTAAATAATCTGCATGAGTGGTCAGAAAAGTGGCTAATGAAATTCAATACCTCAAAATGTAAGGTAATGAGAATGGGTACAAGTGCAAGAAGGCCCAAGCTTGACTACTCGGTGGCTGGAGTACAACTTCAAGAGAGAAAATGAGAGAGATCTAGGAGTAAACATACTGGCAGATTTGTCTCCAGAAATACATATAAATGGCATAGTAAGGGCAGCATATGCATTCTTATAAAATGTAAGGGTAGCCTTCAGGCACATGGACAAGGAAATGTTCAGAAATATTTATGTAACCTATGTGAGGCCAAAACTCGAATATGCAGCCCCCTTTTGGAATCCGCACTTGAAAAAGCACATAGATAAGCTTGAAAAAGTTCAAAGACATGCCACGAAACTGGTGCCAGAAATACGCAATCTCAGTTATGATGAGAGGCTGAGGGAATTAGACTTGCCATCACTCGAAGCTAGAAGAGTAAGGGGGGATATGGTGACAATCTTTAAATTCCTTCATGGTTATGATAGAGTGGATAGGGATCGATATTTCGATATGGCTGGCTCTAGAACTAGAGGTCATAGTTTGAAGCTTCGTAAGAAAACTTCTTTGCAGGATGTAAGGAAATACTTTTTCAGTGTAAGAGTAGTTGATAATTGGAATTGGCTAAGCGAGGAGGTAGTTAATGCTATCTCAATCCATAGTATTAAGGACAGGTATGATAAGTATCACTAAGTATAAAATGGAACCGATCAGGAGACGGGAAGATACGAGCTTTGGGCTCTTTCCCGTAAACACAATTAGGTAATCACAATTAGGTAATCACACACATACACACACGTTCAGTGACACACGAAACTGCTCCTCTTAAATTACTACTTGTGTTTGAGTGACTAAGTGCTTAGTGGAAAACTTTACCATAATTTCCATAAATCTGAAATCCTGCAGAGTATTGTGAGTACAAAACTTTTATTTGTTGTAAGACGAGACTGTTCATATTAAAGGAAAAAATATTGAGAACATTTTCGTGAGGAGAGAGAGAAGCTGCCGTCTAGTTCTGCCTTGAGGGAAATCTAGAAGAGTTGCCAGAGGTGGAGCCATTACATCACATTACCTAATTTTTTGTGTAAACTGGGGAAAGCTCTTAAGCCGTTTACCTGATCCTGTGGTTCTATATATTGTTAAAATCAGTATCCTTCCCATTTATATTAACTAGTTAGTTTGATACACGAAATAATTGAATAATAAAAAAAAAAAATACCAAATATCCACCTGTCAACAGTACTGAGTTAAGTTGCCAAGTAGTACAGCTGTCTTATTTTCTTCATTTTTTTGCTTTTCTTTTAGCTTTCTCTTTTACTATTTTTTTTATTTTGTATATATATTGAGTTAAATGTAAAGTCTAATCCCGTGATAACATATCTTGGTTAGCAAGTGAGTTTATCAGTTAGGAAAAATATATAGCAGAAACAGGTGGGTGCCACCTCAAACACAAATTCGAATTTTCCTTCAGGTTGGACTTTTGTTTTTCTTTTTCTTTTTATCCTTAAATTACCATGGTCAAGTTTTTAAGTTAAGATGTGTGTTACCAGAAAAGAGATAAACTGAGTCACTAAATAGCACTTATATGGAGATATAAAAATTCTGTGTGAAGCTCAATTAAAAGTTTTTTTTTTTTTTTTTTTTTTTTTTTTTTTTTTTTTCTGTGAGAGGGAGAACATAAAAATGAGGCCATCTGTGTCCCAAACCTCTCCCACCCATGGGTCTGGAGAAGGGGTAGCCATCAGGGGACTTAAACAGAGAATCAAGAAGTTAGAGGAAATGGTTATAAGCCTTGATGATAAAATTTGGAATATGGATGGAGAAATGAAAGAGAATGAAACACTCAGAGAACAAATAAGATCTTTGGAGGAAGCAAATAAAGCACAAGGGCAGGAGAGAAAGGAACTAGAAAAAAGAATAAAGAAGCATGGAAGGGGAAAAGAGTCAACTAGAATCTAGAATTTCTAAACAAGAAGATAAAAACAAACAGCTGAATGACAACCTAAAGGAATTAGATGTTAGTTCACTGCTCTCTTCTGAGAGAGACGAGATTGCTGCTTGGAATGTCCAGATTAAGGAAATCATTGAACAGTTCAGAAAAGAGTTCCAGGAGCTGAATATGGAAAATGATGCCATGAAAACTTCCTTTGCTGATGCACTAAAGGGGAATGTGGCAGTACAGGAGGCTGTAAAGGTGGTGGCACTGGGAAACATACAAACAGTTGACTATAAAGAGACAGTAATCGAAAAAATGAAAGACGTTGTGATGGAAAGGGCAAACCCACTCGTCAGACAGGCACTTGATAAGGAGAAGACAGTGGTAATCTCAGGCATAAGTGAATCCCAGGAGCCAACATGGCAGGGGAGACTTGAAGAAAATAAAGCTAGGGTTGTAGACCTGATAAGAAAGCTTGGAGTAGTATGTGGTCCTGAGGATATTGTAAACATACACCAACTAGGTAAATATTCGAGGGAAGGAAAGCCGAGACCAACAAAAGTAACCTTTGAGAGAGGGGAAACATGTAGGGAAATATTGTTGAGAAAAAAAAGTCTAAAAGACCTTCAAGAATGCAAAGAAGTGTTCATTAGACGATACAGAACACAGGAAGAGATGGGAAAGATCAAAAACTTGTTGCAAGAGGCAAGAAGGTTAAATGATGAAAGAAATGAAGAAGAGAAGAAAAATTTTCGTTACAGAGTACTTCCAGACAAAGGGGAGATAAAGAAGATAATGACAGAAGATCAAGGGATGGGGCCTCATTAAGATTGTTATACACAAATGCTGATGGATTAGCTGGTAAGGCAGTAGAATTAAAAGATAGGATTCACAACAGTAAGGCAGATATAGTAGCAATTACAGAGACTAAGTTGAGTGAGGACATAAACAGTGTCACAGTTTTTCCTAAGGGTTTCAGAATACTAAGGGTTGAAAGATCTGAGAGGACTGGTGGAGGGATAGCACTGCTCATAAGTGAGAGGATTCAAGTTGAAGAAATAAACTTGGCTATAGAAAGTGAGTTCAGGGAATTTCTTGTTGCTCGCATAAATACTGGGTCAGAGAGCATTATAATAACTGTTGTATACAACCCACCAAGGAACCAAAATAGGCTTGAAATTTATGAGGAAAGTCATATAGGTACTATTGAAGTCATAAACTCAGTTGTTAACATGGCATGGGAGAAAAAATGTAGGATTTTGATTATGGGAGACTTTAATCATAAAGAGATAGATTGGATAAATCTTGACCCACACAGTGGTGAGGACTCATTCGGGGCAAGATTCCTATATTGCGTACAAGGGAATTTCCTACACCAACATGTAATGGAACCAACAAGGGCCAGGGGTGGGGATGAGCCATCACTACTTGATCTAGTGTTCACAGATAATGTTTTCGATATTGAAAATATTGAGTATGAACCACCAATTGGAAAGAGTGACCACTGTGTGTTGTTGATGGAGTATATCATTGAAGATATTCTTCCTGAGAGTAGAGGCACTGAGGACATGAGGAGGAACTATCGGAAAGGAGATTACATCAAAATGAATGAGCTTTTTGCAGTTATTGACTGGAGAACCTTATTTTACAACAAATCTGTACAAGAAATGTATGGCACCTTTTGTGAGAAATATGAGAAGATAGTAGATTGCTTCATACCTGTCACCAAAGTAGGTGTAATTCATGCCAGAGAGAAATGGTTCGATAATGGGTGTAAAAGAGCTAAGGAGTGGAGAGACAAATGCTGGAAAAGGTATAGGAGGAGAAAAAACATAAATGCCTGGCAAACCTACAAAAGAGCAAGAAATGACTACCTAAGTAAAAGGAGAGAGGCAGAGAGAGACTATGAGAGGGACATCACCAGGAAGGCTAAAGAAAATCCCAAGCTTTTCCACAGCTTTATCAGAGGAAAACTGAAGGTAAAAGAACAGGTTTTAAGGCTAAAGAGAGCAGATGGAAGCATCACTGAGACGGATGAAGAGATCTGCAAAGAATTGAACAAGGAGTTTCAGTCAGTATTTACAGTAGAAAATACCCCACCCCCTCAGATTGCAGTGATAGAAGCTCAAGGGCCGGGATGAGAGAACATCAACCTTACAGCCACAGAGGTATGCAGAGCGCTGATGGATTTAGATGTTCATAAAGCTACAGGTCCCGATGACATATCCCCTCATGTGCTTAAAAAATGCGCAAACACAATATCAGTGGCACTAAGTATCATATTTAAGGAGTCACTGGAGTCGGGGGAGATTCCAAGATGCTGGAAACAAGCAAATGTGATACCTATCTTCAAAAAGGGAAGGA
>JAXCGZ010017292.1:0-17500 GCA_037179515.1 Halocaridina rubra | reverse complement strand
GCCGGTATTAGAGAACATCAACCTTATAGCCACAGAGGTATGCAAAGCGCTGATGGATTTAGATGTTCATAAAGCTACAGGTCCTGATGACATATCCCCTCATGTGCTTAAAAAATGCACAAACACAATATCAGTGGCACTAAGTATCATATTTAAGGAGTCACTGGAGTCGGGGGAGATTCCAAGATGCTGGAAACAAGCAAATGTGACACCTATCTTCAAAAGGGGAAGGAGGGATACGGCTCTGAACTATAGACCAGTTTCCTTGACCAGCATAGTTTGCAAATTTATGGAGAAATTACTAAGGAAACATATCTCTCTTCACTTGGAATCCTTCAACTTTTTGTCAGTGAGGCAACATGGCTTCAGAGAAGGTAGATCAACAGTAACAAACTTATTAGAATTTTATGATGAGGTAAGCCAAATCTTACAGGAAAGAGAGGGCTGGGCAGATTGCATATTCCTAGACTTCCAGAAAGCGTTTGACACTGTTCCACATGGGAGACTTATTAGGAAGCTGCAATCAATGGCTAGAATAGGTGGAAATGTTTTGGAATGGATAAAAACTTACTTAGAAGGAAGGAAACAGAGGGTTAGAGTAAGACACTCAGTGTCTGAATGGAGAAGAGTTAGTAGTGGAGTTCCACAGGGTTCAGTTTTAGGGCCACTTTTGTTCCTTGTATATGTAAATGACCTACCAGAGTCTGTAAATTCATTCATGAATATGTTTGCAGATGATGCAAAGATTGTGAAGAAAGTAAAAAACGAGAACAATGGTAGAGAACTTCAGGAGGATCTAAATAATCTGCATGAGTGGTCAAAAAAGTGGCTAATGAATTTCAATACTTCAAAATGTAAGGTAATGAGAATGGGTACAAGTGCAAGAAGGCCCAAGCTTGACTACTCGGTGGCTGGAGTACAACTTCAAGAGACAGAAAATGAGAGAGATCTAGGAGTAAACATACTGGCAGATTTGTCTCCAGAAATACATATAAATGGCATAGTAAGGGCAGCATATGCATTCTTATCAAATGTAAGGGTAGCCTTCAGGCACATGGATAAGGAAATGTTCAGAAATATTTATGTAACCTATGTGAGGCCAAAACTCGAATATGCAGCCCCCTTTTGGAATCCGCACTTGAAAAAGCACATAGCTAAGCTTGAAAAAGTTCAAAGACATGCCACGAAACTGGTGCCAGAGATACGCAATCTCAGTTATGATGAGAGGCTGAGGGAATTAGACTTACCATCACTCGAAGCTAGAAGAGTGAGGGGGGATATGGTGACAGTCTTTAAATTCCTTCATGGTTATGATAGAGTGGATAGGGATCGATATTTTGATATGGCTGGCTCTAGAACTAGAGGTCATAGTTTGAAGCTTCGTAAGAAAACTTGTTTGCAGGATGTAAGGAAATACTTTTTCAGTGTAAGAGTAGTTGATAATTGGAATTGGCTAAGCGAGGAGGTAGTTAATGCTATCTCAATGCATAGTTTTAAGGACAGGTATGATAAGTATCACTAAGTATAAAATGGAACCGATGAGGAGACGGGAAGATACGAGCTTTGGGCTCTTTCCCGTAAACACAATTAGGTAATCACAATTAGGTAATCACACACACACACACACACACACACACACACACACACACACACACACACACACACATATATATATATATATATATATATATATATATATATATATATATATATATATATATATATATATATATATATATATTTATATATATATATATATATATATATATATATATATTTATGTATATATATATATATATATATATATATATATATATATATATATACATACACACACGTGTGTGTGTGTGTGTGTGTGTGTGTGTGTGTATCATGAGTGTGACTTTCGTAAAGTTAGTTGTTGATTATCAATGGTAGTTGCATTACTGCCCCATTCATACTTACCAACTGCACTGTCGACCTGCATTTTATTTGTGTGGTGTTTACTATCTTATGACCAAGATCTTTTATGTTTAATTGCGGTGTTTGGGATTATGTATGTATATCTAGCGGAATGAATCAATGCGCTCTATTATCAAATTATAGATTTCTTCAAATGTTTTTTTTTTTTATTAGTGTAGCACCGGGAAAGACAAGAAAATTGCGATATTCGGGGCTGGGCACCAAAAATTATTAAGATATAGACAAGTAGCAGCCTAAGGACCAGGCAGATATAAGAGATTGACAAGCAGTATTAAAAAAGGACAGACTGCAATAATAGTCAAGAAAGTGAAGGCCTAGAAATATGACAGGATTAGGGCTTAAGATGACAATAAATTGTTTTTTTAGAATGAAGGAAAGTCATAAGAGTTAGGGAAGACAGAAGGAGGAAGGGAGTTCCAGAGTCTGGAGATGAGAGGAAAGAAAATAGTCACTGCACCGAATAATCCATGAACTACAAATCTTTAAGACATAAAAGAGCAAATGGAGCAACGAATTCAGGCAGAAGAAAAAGAAAAAAAAACATTGATACGTTTTCCTATGTGAGCTTCACAAGTGCCCGCATCGAGAAGAACTCTACTCTCGGAGTGCAAAGCGGTCAGAAAGTACATCATCTATTCTCCGACATTTAACGTCTTTTCCGTCTTTTAGGCCATGATGGAATATATAGTCTAGTCTACCACCTCTCATGCTGGCACGCTGACGTGGTCCTATAGTAAGGTAAAGATATAATCATTTGTGAACTTCGAGTCACCTACCGTTGTAATTATAGGTGCTATTGGATGTTTCAGCAACTTCTTTGTGCCTTGCATTAAAATCGCCAATGCATAGGACATTCTCATAAAATATAAGTGGCTGCTGTAATTTGTTTCATTAAATGTATTGGATTTCATGTTTACCTTGAAAGTGTTGTTATCATCACCTTCACTGTCACGGATTAACGCTAGTTACAATTAACTGGTGTAGAATACTGTTATGGATATGTAGCTGACACAAAATATCCCCAAAATATTTTTTCAAAGGATGGATATTGAAAGTTACGATTTTGTAATGCGTGATATGGATCAAAATGCATAACTAAATGGTTTGACAACAAAAATCGTAACAATAATAATGAGCATGATGATGATAATAACAATCAACAGCATCACCATTTTCACCCTCATCACCAAGATAATAGTTGTAACTGCAATAGTATTCACTATCACTACCACCACCGCTACTGTGACAATAATGATGACCACAGTAATAATTTACATGCATACATACATGCATAGATAATTCCACACTTTAAAAGGTATATAGAAAAACAATAGCTGCTCAAAATTTTCACCCTCCACCGGACCTTATCAGGAGCTCTTGATGAGGTCCGGTGCAGGATGAAAATTTTGAGCATCTGTTGTTTTTCTGTATATCTTTCTGATAGTGGATCGATCTATATATTATTGTCTTCGTGTCATGAAGACTACATATTAATACATACATACATACATGCATACATACATACATAATAACATACATATATACATACATGCATACATATATATGCACGCACAGGTGCACAAATACACACACACACACACACACACACACACACACACACACACACACACACACACACACACACACACACACACACTATATATATATATATATATATATATATATATATATATATATATATATATATATATATATATATATATATTCAGTATATATATCTGAACACCCAAAAACCCAATTGAATATGTACACACATACATATGCATAGACTTCCAGAAAGCGTTTGACACTGTTCCATATGGGAGACTTATTAGGAAGCTGCAATCAATGGCTAGAATAGGTGGAAATGTTTTGGAATGGATAAAACCTTACTTAGAAGGAAGGAAACAGAGGGTTAGAGTAAGACACTCAGTGTCTGAATGGAGAAGAGTTAGTAGTGGAGTTCCACAGGGTTCAGTTTTAGGGCCACTTTTGTTCCTTGTATATGTAAATGACCTACCAGAGTCTGTAAATTCATTCATGAATATGTTTGCAGATGATGCAAAGATTGTGAAGAAAGTAAAAAACGAGAACAATGGTAGAGAACTTCAGGAGGATCTAAATAATCTGCATGAGTGGTCAGAAAAGTGGCTAATGAAATTCAATACTTCAAAATGTAAGGTAATGAGAATGGGTACAAGTGCAAGAAGGCCCAAGCTTGACTACTCGGTGGCTGGAGTACAACTTCAAGAGACAGAAAATGAGAGAGATCTAGGAGTAAACATACTGGCAGATTTGTCTCCAGAAATACATATAAATGGCATAGTAAGGGCAGCATATGCATTCTTATCAAATGTAAGGGTAGCCTTCAGGCACATGGATAAGGAAATGTTCAGAAATATTTATGTAACCTATGTGAGGCCAAAACTCGAATATGCAGCCCCCTTTTGGAATCCGCACTTGAAAAAGCACATAGCTAAGCTTGAAAAAGTTCAAAGACATGCCACGAAACTGGTGCCAGAAATACGCAATCTCAGTTATGATGAGAGGCTGAGGGAATTAGACTTACCATCACTCGAAGCTAGAAGAGTGAGGGGGGGATATGGTGAGAGTCTTTAAATTCCTTCATGGTTATGATAGAGTGGATAGGGATCGATATTTTGATATGGCTGGCTCTAGAACTAGAGGTCATAGTTTGAAACTTCGTAAGAAAACTTGTTTGCAGGATGTAAGGAAATACTTTTTCAGTGTAAGAGTAGTTGATAATTGGAATTGGCTAAGCGAGGAGGTAGTTAATGCTATCTCAATGCATAGTTTTAAGGACAGGTATGATAAGTATCACTAAGTATAAAATGGAACCGATGAGGAGACGGGAAGATACGAGCTTTGGGCTCTTTCCCGTAAACACAATTAGGTAATCACACACACACACACACACACACACACACACACACACACACACACACACACACACACACACACACACACATATATATATATATATATATATATATATATATATATATATATATATATATATATATATATATATATATATATAATTTTTTTTTTTCCGGTTTTACGTCACGGACTCCCATCTCTACTAAGGGCTAGGATGGTTGCCTTCTAGCGAAGGACTTGTTTTGACAGATGTAATCCTTGCCCTGAGTGCATGCCCTTGCTAAACTCAGACCGTGACGGGGCGCGAACCCTCGACCTGACGCCTCAGAGTCGCGGACGCTACTGCTTGAGCCACGGTGACTACATATATATATATATATATATATATATATATATATATATATATATATATATATATATGTATATATATATATATATATATATATATATATATATATATATATATATATATATATATATATATATATATATATATATGTGTGTGTGTGTGTGTGTGTGTATATATATATATGTGTGTGTGTGTATATATATATATATATATATATATATATATATATATATATATATATATATATATATATATATATATATATTTATATATATATATATATATATATATATATATATATATATATATATATATATATACACACACACACACATATATATATATATATATATATATATATATATATATATATATATATATATATATATATATATATATATATATATATATACAGAACGGGAAAAAGAAAAGCTGATTACAGTGTATACATATAATGGAATAAGATAATAAAGTTATGTAACAGAGATAAGTTGTATCTATATTTCATGTGTACATGTGATATTCAACTGCTGAAATCTGAGAGTTTTATACTTTGTCTTTAGCAGCCCTTGCTTTACGTTTACATAAGTTTTCATGAGAATATTCTTCTGCAAGGAGGTCTTCCTGTGTTTGATGGAACATTTCCTGTACAGGAAAGACTGCTATTTTTTAAGTTGTTTTTATGCATCACATATTGCTCATTATCTATGAAAAGGTGTCTACTTACTTTTGAAGACTGCAATATTGCCTTGTAAGTCCTTCATTTTCTTTTCACTGTTACTGTTTTTGCCCTGTAAAGGTTGTTCTCCCTCTGATATATTTTCATTTGTGAGTAAATCACTAATGTTTTTTTCAACACTTCTAGAGTCTTTTCTGTCTTCATGAAGTCCTGTCCAGTTAGTTGTGGTTATGCTGGTGTCACACATAGCCAAAATTCCCGACCCGACTCTTAAAACCGTCTAAAGACGGAATCCTCCCCGCAGCAATGACGTCATTACGATAATCGGGTGTAATTTTTCGTCCGCGTACGACGGAATCCTAACGGTCCTACGTAGTTTAAAAAAATCGAGGGGGTCCTGAACCGTCGTGGAGGGCCTACGATAATTGGCTGCTGCACCCAATAATCTCCGTGATTCGGAAGACCAAATCAGTCGTAGAAGACTGCGTACGACGGGTAAGATCGATCTTCTTGATAGTACGCGGGCGTAGGAGAAGGTGTACGCCCGCGTACGATCCAGAGGATCGATCCTACCCGGCGTACGCAGTCCTCCGGGTCTGGAACCATTAAAAATTTTAAAATTCGCTTATACGTCTGGCAGCACAGTACGAAAAGACAGCGCGCACATGCGTGGTCTCATTTCTGACAACCCAGTCCTGGGGGTTCAGTTTTCCTGCTCCGCTTGCCGCATTTCTTATTGTTTTAGCATGATATTAGTGCATTTCTTATTGTTTACCATGAAATTAGTGCATTTATTTATACTTTCACAAATATCCCATATATATATATATATATATATATATATATATATATATATATATATATATATATATATATATATATATATATATATATATATATATATATATATATATATATATATATATATATATATATATATATATATATATATATATATATATATATATATATATATATATATATATATATATATATATATATGTTCCGGTTTTACGTCACGGACTCCCTTATCAACCAAGGGCTAGGACGGTTGCCTTCTTGCGAAGGACTTGTTTTGGCAGATGTAAATCCTTACGCTGAGTGCATGCCTTTGCTAACCTCAGACCGTGGCGGGGCGCGAACCCTCGACCTGACGCCTCAGAGTCGGAGACGCTACCGACTGAGCCACGGCGACTACATATATATATATATATATATATATATATATATATATATATATATATATATATATATATATATATATATATATATATATATATATATATATATATATATATATATATATTTTCCATATATTTATTGTTCACTAGGATCAATTCTAACATAATTATATAAATGGAAAAGTAAGGGCAAATATAACTATACCAAATTACTTTTTATTTGCGTTTACCAGTACATACAACTTACATTTGAAGGATTCTGTGAATGACAAAGATGAAACATTATTACATTATTAAATGTAAAATATTAAACTTAATATCTTCTCAGTATAAAATAATGAAAATGAAACATATTAAGATCAGTTATTGTAATATGCGAAAAACAAATGACTTAAAATAAATTACATATCTATATGGGAATAAAATGCTAAAATTAAAGTTACAAACGTCGTCCTTTAAACCATTCTCTCTTGCCACGATACCCTTCCTTCGGGGGAATTACAGTATTCCTCCCGACTGCGCACAACCCCCTACGAACGTGTATGTTCCCCTACGATGGGTCGGGAGCATCGGGAGCATGGTTGGCCCAGTCATAACGGTAAAAAATTTAAATTTCCCGTTTTCTATGATGAGACTTACGTTTGCGTACGATCAGTCGTACGCTAAATTACGCTTCCAAACTACTCCGTACGATTGCAATTACGATCCATAGGACTGCTTACGCGGACGTATGACGCACTTCCGACAGGCACAGGAATGCACCTGTCGGCTAAAAAATCTGCCGGATCTCCAAGGATTGAGCGAAGATTCCGTCGGAACGCGGTCTTACATATGCTTTCAACAACTTTACTATATCGTGAGCAAGTATGAGACAAAGAATCTTTTTTGTTTTAGACCAAGTCGATGATGGAAATTTTTGAGAAATATGCCCCTTCTGATAACAGAGGGAGCACTGAATATTGGTTGTAGAATTTTCTTTGACAATGAGAAGAGGGGAATCTTCTATTTTTAACATCTGGGATGTTTCTTATACTTATCTCCATGATAGGGTTGAATCTAATGATAAAAAAAAAATCAGACTCATTAGTGACCCTTATCTTCTTTTTTTTATGGTTGTGACACCAGGACGGGCCAAAAAATTTTTAATAAAATAAAACAGTCCTCATCGGGCCTGGAACACGAAGAATACATACAGTAAAGAGAAACAAACAAAACAAAACAAAAACAAAAACATTTATTTCCATTTTGTACAATGGTTATTCAACATTAATAGTAACTTATAAGTAGACATGTAATTAAACTAACAAATAAGAGGGTTAGACATATAGTTAAATTAAATGTAGCTTTCATAGAAAATAATAATGCTGTAATAAAAATGTTACAATAATGTTAATAATAAAGTAGTAAGTATGCCACTTATGGAGAATGTAATAACTTGTTACTTCTAATCTGGAGCCTTTTTCTCTTAGCCGTAAGGTATCATCACTTTCTCTTTTCTATTATAAACACTTCCATCCCTGTTCTGATGAGTTGGCGAATTGCATCTATCCCACACTGTTGAGGCCCTGTAACACTCTCCAAGCGGCCTCGTCTCACAGGCAAAGTGTGGAGATTTGCAGCCCGCCGATTGGTTGGTACAGGACTGCTTCTTCCCGTCCACCTCTAACTCTGGAACTCTCTTCCTTCTTATGTCTTTCCTAATTCTTATAACCTATCTTCCTTCAAAAAGTTGATCTATCGTCATCTCAGGGCCTAATCCTGCCACATCTCAAGATTTTCGCAACTTCGACTATTCTTATAGCCTGTCCTTTTCCTATTGTTTATCATCTTCTTATATCTGATTTGTCCTTAAGCTTCTACTTTTCTTCGTCTCAATTTTTCTTGGAACTGGGCCCAATGAGGGAAATTTTCTTGCCGGTCCCGGTGTCACACTCAAAGAAACAATATTTATAGGTCTTCATTACTTCGACTGTTCTTTCATCCTGTCCTTTCGCTATTGTTTACCATTCTCTTATTTCTGCTTTGTCCTTTAGCTTCTTCTTTATTTCATCTCAGTGTTTCCTTGATGCCCGATGAAGGCAATATTCATGCCTATTCCGATGAAACACTCATAAAAGAAAGAAAATTTCATAACTTCGACTATTCTTTCAGGCTGTCCTTCCTTTTCTTATTCCTTACGATTCTTTTATTTCGGCCTTGTCCTGAAGATTAGAATTTTTCATCATCTCAGTGTTTTGTTGGTACCCGGGCACGATGAGGGCAATTTTTTTGCTTGTCCCGGTGCCACACTCATACAGAATGAAAAAAAAAAAAAATCTGAAAATCTGGGAATTCTGGAGAATTTTGATCGGGTGATTTCCATATCATCTCCAGAGGTGATGAATCTTTCCTTATGTATTTCACATTTTGAATACGATCAATGAATTTCTCTTCCCCATTTTGGAGGGGGGAATACAGGTTCTCTTCATGCCATACAGCATAGGAAACCCATTAATGAAAAAGGTTCTCTGGGGTGGCTTATCCCTTGACACGAATCTAATTCCATTATGGACGCATAAGGATAGGCATACTAGTAACATATTATAGCTGAATTTTGGCAGTCTCTTATTTTTATCTCTTTGGCAAGACACACTATTATTACTACTACTACTACTATTATTATTATTATTATTATTATTATTATTATTATTATTATTATTATTATTATTATTATTATTATTATTATTATTATTATTATTATTATTATTATTATTATTATCAGTAGTAGTAGTAGTAGTAGTAGTAGTAGTAGCAGTAGTAGTAGTAGTAGTAGTAGTAGTGCACTCTGCGGATGTTGGTATGACATCTTTTATGACAGAACCTTTTGTGACTTTTGCTCTTAGTATTAGATAAGGAAATGAAGCTCAGATAATGTGAAATGAAAGGGTGATCATAAAAGAAAGGAAAAAGGAAGGGGAACAATGACGTAAAAGTTAAAAAAAAAAGCATTAATGAATATAAATCTAAGGAAGTTGTAAGCATAAATAACGGAAGTTGAGTTAACTGCACCCATAAAAGCTTGGAAAGAGATGACTTAAATGAATTATTAGAAAAAGAAAACAACCAGCAAAGCGAAAAGTCAAATAATTAAGTTAAAATTAAAACGAAAAATGATCATCTTTATGAATCAAAAACAGATCCATTATCTGCTAAAGAATTAGCATTAATCCATTTTATGCAGCACTATTCATAATTAGGGCACACATCCAGAATAGTGTAAAAAAAACATTACTATTCTAATTTAAAAATAAAAGTGAAAAATCAAGACCCATATCTATGACATCCTACTTAATTATGCAAAGCCTTCGAAAGAATACTTCTTAAGAGGCTTGACTTTACTCTAGACTAGAGGGTGAATGATCAAATTATCAATATAGGGCCGGGCACGAAGAAAACGCCAAGATGAAGAAAAAGTAAATGGCTTAGGACAAGGCAGAGATGAGGTAATGATACACAATAGGAAAAGGACAGGCTAAAAGAAGAGTCAAAGTACTGAGGATCTAGAGATGTGGCAGGATGAGGCCCTGAGATGATGATAGATCTGCATTATAAAGGACATTAGGTTATTCAAAAGCACATGTCACTTCAAACGAAATATTGTGGAATCTTCCCTCATTGAAATGAAGGACATTTTCAATTTGTCTAGGGGGCAGTGGACCCCTGACATCATTGATAAACTCTTCTGAAACACAACCTCAACAATTATCATCATCACTTTTCATAATTTTTGTTGCAGTTTTTTTTTATTATTTATATTGTTATTTTTATTATTAGCATTGTATTGGTTATTATAGTTGTTACTATTGTGTGCATTTCTGGTATGATTCTTATTTTTAGGATTTTTACTTTTATGTGTATTATTATTAGCATTAGTTTCATCTTTCCCGATATTGTTATTTATTTTTATGTTTCAATTTTGTTCATTATCTTACACACTTTTTATTCCTTTTATGCACTTGTGTGTGTGAATATGTGTGCATGTATACAGATATTTGTATGTGTATGTGTAAGTATATGTATTTTTAATTATATATGTATATGATTATATATATACATGTATATGGGTATGTGTGTACATGTGTTTGTATATGTATGTATATTTAAGTGCATATTTATATTTATTATTATAATTTTTTTTATTATTATTATTATTATTATTATTATTATTATTATTATTATTATTATTATTATTATTATTATTATTATTATTATTATTGTAGTCACCGTGGCTCAACCGGTAGCGTGCGCGACTCTGAGGCGTCAGGTCGAGGGTTCGCGCCCCGTCACGGTCTGAGGTTATTAAGGGCATGCACTCAGCGTCAGGATTACATCTGCCAAAACAAGTCCTTCGCAAGAAGGCAACCGTCCTAGCCCTTGGTAGAAAAGGGAGTCCGTGACGTAAAACTGTAACAACAACATTATTATTATTATTATTATTATTATTATTATTATTATTATTATTATTATTATATATATATATATATATATATATATATATATATATATATATATATATATATATATATATATATATATATATATATATATATATATATATATATATATATAAATATATGTATATATATATATATATATATATATATATATATATATATATATATATATATATATATATATATATATATATATATATATATATATATATATATATATATATATATATATATTTATTTATTTATTTATTTATTTATTTATTTATTTTATGAGTGTGACACCGGGACAGGCAGAAATTGCCCTCATCAATAAAGGCCCGGGTACGAGAAAATACGAAGACGAAATAAAAAAAAAGGAGGGTTAAACCCAGCAAACTTTAACTTTAACAAACTTTGTATATGGCCATCAATGAATTGTAACACTATATTTTATTTTAAATTACTTGCTATGATTTTCTAAAATTAACTGATAATTCAGTTGATATTTGAATTATACATGGCCAAATATAGACTGTAATGTTAATGAACAGTTATCTGATTAATTAAAAGAATAATGATAATGACTGAAACGTCATATCTAAGCTTGACTCTAGAACCTCTTGGATGAGTGTCAGACATTGATGTATTGAGCTGCCTCGACTCAAATGAACATAAAAGTAAACATAAAGATAAAGGGAACATAATGAAACATAAATGAGGGGAAATAAACTCAAGGGGAAAAGAGAAAGAAATATATTTTCTTTTACCAGACTTTTGAGTTTTAAGGTCACATGATACCGGAGGGGATTCACTTGTAGAACATCCGGTGGCCAAAGGAGGGGAGTGATACGCACATTCACACACGCAAATACACACACGCACACATTTTGAATTCCTTCACGGTTTTGATATAATGGATAAGGAGAAATATTTAGATATGGATGGCTGTTGAACTAGAGATCTTGGTTTGAAGTTGCGTAAGAAAACTAATTGAGAAGTTTTTAAGTGTAAGAATACTTATTATCTCAGTTCGCTAACGCGGAAACAGTCAATACTAATTACGTTTATAGTTTAAGGACAGATATGGTAAGGTTTAATGAGAGAGAGAGAGAGAGAGAGAGAGAGAGAGAGAGAGAGAGAGAGAGAGAGGAGAGAGAGAGAGAGAGAGAGAGAGAGAGAGAGAGAGAGAGATTTGTTCATGGGGACATATGCACATGGGCACTCCCAGTGATATTGCAGTTGTTAAACATTACAATCTATATTTGGTTATGCATAAATAATATATCAACAGAATTTGCAATTAATTTTAAATATTATAGTGAGTAATTAAGAATAAAATATGGTGTAATAATTGACTGATGGCAGAAGAGCACTCTGCCATTATTAATTAAGAGTAATATATTTTGGTTTACATGTATTAATGGCAGAAGAGCACTCTGCGATTATTGATTTAGAGTAATATTTGCAACGATTTTATTATTATTATTATTATTATTATTATTATTATTATTATTATTATTATTATTATTATTATTATTATTATTATTAAAAAATAAATCAATCAATATATAAATTAAATCGAATCAATCATCATTATTATTATTACTACTTTCATTATTATTATTATTATCATCATCGCCATCATCATCATTACTATAGCTTTTGTATATAGATAGATTTACGAATCAAAAGTAGTAATTCTGGATACACATACGCTTACATATGCATATATATATATATATATATATATATATATATATATATATATATATATATATATATATATATATATATATATATATATATATATATATATATATATATATATATATATATATATATATATATATATATATATATATGCATATATATATATATATATATATATATATATATATATATATATATATATATATATATATATATATATATATATATATATATATATATATATATATATATATATATATATATATATATATATATATATATATATATATATATATATATATATATATATATATATATATATATATATATACAGAGAGAGAGAGAGAGAGAGAGAGAGAGAGAGAGAGAGAGAGAGAGAGAGAGAGAGAGAGAGAGAGAGAGAGAGAGAGAGAGAGAGAGAGAGAGAGGAGAGAGAGAGAGAAAGAAACAGATCAGGAGACATGGAGTTACGAAAATAGGGCTCTTTTCCGTAAATACATTTCTGTAAATACACAGAATACGCTTTTACTTGAGTACCAATACGGGCGTATATATGCACCTAGGATCGAGCCCATGCTCTTGAGGTGTAAAAGAGCTAAGGAGTGGAGAGACAAATGCTGGAAATGGTATAGGAGAAGAAAAAACATAAATGCCTGGCAAACCTACAAAAGAGCAAGAAATGACTACCTAAGTAAAAGGAGAGAGGCAGAGAGAGACTATGAGAGGGACATCACCAGGAAGGCTAAAGAAAATCCTAAGCTTTTCCACAGCTTTATCAGAGGAAAACTGAAGGTAAAAGAACAGGTTTTAAGGCTAAAGAGAGTGGATGGAAGCATCACTGAGACGGATGAAGAGATCTGCAAAGAATTGAACAAGGAGTTTCAGTCAGTATTTACAGTAGAAAATACCCCACCCCCTCAGATTGCAGTGATAGAAGCTCAAGGGCCGGTATTAGAGAACATCAACCTTACAGCCACAGAGGTATGCAATGCGCTGATGGATTTAGATGTTCATAAAGCTACAGGTCATGATGACATATCCCCTCATGTGCTTAAAAAATGCGCAAACACAATATCAGTGGCACTAAGTATCATATTTAAGGAGTCACTGGAGTCGGGGGAGATTCCAAAATACTGGAAACAAGCAAATGTGATACCTATCTTCAAAAAGGGAAGGAGGGATACGGCTCTGAACTATAGACCAGTTTCCTTGACCAGCATAGTTTGCAAAGTTATGGAGAAACTACTAAGGAAACATATCTCTCTTCACTTGGAATCCTTCAACTTTTTGTCAGTTAGGCAACATGGCTTCAGAGAAGGTAGATCAACTGTAACAAACTTATTAGAATTTTATGATGAGGTAAGCCAAATCTTACAGGAAAGAGAGGGCTGGGAAGATTGCATATTCCTAGACTTCCAGAAAGTGTTTGACACTGTTCCACATGGGAGACTTATTAGGAAGCTGCAAGCAATGGCTAGAATAGGTGGAAATGTTTTGGAATGGATAAAAACTTACTTAGAAGGAAGGAAACAGAGGGTTAGAGTAAGACACTCAGTGTCTGAATGGAGAAGAGTTAGTAGTGGAGTTCCACAGGGTTCAGTTTTAGGGCCACTTTTGTTCCTTGTATATGTAAATGACCTACCAGAGTCTGTAAATTCATTCATGAATATGTTTGCAGATGATGCAAAGATTGTGAAGAAAGTAAAAAACGAGAACAATGGTAGAGAACTTCAGGAGGATCTAAATAATCTGCATGAGTGGTCAGAAAAGTGGCTAATGAAATTCAATACTTCAAAATGTAAGGTAATGAGAATGGGTACAAGTGCAAGAAGGCCCAAGCTTGACTACTCGGTGGCTGGAGTACAACTTCAAGAGACAGAAAATGAGAGAGATCTAGGAGTAAACATACTGGCAGATTTGTCTCCAGAAATACATATAAATGGCATAGTAAGGGCAGCATATGCATTCTTATCAAATGTAAGGGTAGCCTTCAGGCACATGGATAAGGAAATGTTCAGAAATATTTATGTAACCTATGTGAGGCCAAAACTCGAATATGCAGCCCCCTTTTGGAATCCGCACTTGAAAAAGCACATAGCTAAGCTTGAAAAAGTTCAAAGACATGCCACGAAACTGGTGCCAGAAATACGCAATCTCAGTTATGATGAGAGGCTGAGGGAATTAGACTTACCATCACTCGAAGCTAGAAGAGTGAGGGGGGATATGGTGACAGTCTTTAAATTCCTTCATGGTTATGATAGAGTGGATAGGGATCGATATTTGATATGGCTGGCTCTAGAACTAGAGGTCATAGTTTGAAGCTTGGTAAGAAACTTCTTTGCAGGATGTAAGGAAATACTTTTTCAGTGTAAGAGTAGTTGATAATTGGAATTGGCTAAGCGAGGAGGTAGTTAATGCTATCTCAATCCATAGTTTTAAGGACAGGTATGATAAGTATCACTAAGTATAAAATGGAACCGATGAGGAGACGGGAAGATACGAGCTTTGGGCTCTTTCCCGTAAACACAATTAGGTAATCACAATTAGGTAATCACTCACTAATCTCATAGACATGACAGGGTACTTGAGGAGCGCTACCTCTCTTTCCTTTTTATACCCAAATGACTCTATTTAAGGGAAACTGTTCGAATTTTCCAAGTAACAGCCAAAAATTATGAGCAATGAGTAACCGAGGAGTGGATATGATTAAAGAATAATAATAATAATAATAATAATAATAATAATAATAAAAATAATAATAATAATTATTATAATAATAATAATAATAATAATAATAATAATAATAATAATAATAATAATAATAATAATAATAATAGTAATAATAATAATAATAATAATAATAATAATAATAATAATAATAATAATAATAATAATAATAATAATGATAATAATAATAATAATAATAATAATAATAATAATAATAATAATAATAATAATAATAATAATAATAATAATAATAATAATAATAATAATAATAAAAATAATAATAATAATAATATTAAAAATAATAATAATAATAATAATAATAATAATAATAATAATAATAATAATAATAATAATAATAATAATAATAATAATTAAAAAGAAAACCTATTGATCTTTACAAGTAATAGTTACCACTATTTACAATAGTAGCTTTGGTTTAAAAAACTGAAAAGTTTTGTTTTAGTGGTAATCACAAAATCGATTTTAAGCAATATATATATATATATATATATATATATATATATATATATATATATATATATATATATATATATATATATATCATAATAATAATAATAATATAACCTTCTCCGTGTTTCCCTGCGTGTTGTAAAGTCGAATAAATAGGGCGAGCGAGGGGCCTGGGAATCCCCTCATCTATATTTTTTTTCCCTCATTTAGTGGATTTTTACGACACATTATTATTATTATTATTATTATTATTATTATTAGTAGTAGTAGTAGTAGTAGTAGTAGTAGTAGTAGTAGTAGTAGTAGTAGTAGTAGTAGTAGTAGTAGTAGCAAGTCAATATTGACTTATCCTTGAGATGAAATATTATTCTGGTTGTAATGATTCCAGAAAGTTTGATAATCTGATAAATTTTGAAAAATCAATATAACCAACTGATTGCTTTCAGATAATAGTAGTAGTAGTTTACTGACAAACATGAATTACATTGACAGTGAAAATAAATAATCAAAAACATGAAGATACCAAAAATATCACCACTTATTTGTCCATTAAGAAAAACTACAATATATTCAACTTGATACGAGTTACCTCATACGCCATTATTTAATATTGCATTCAACATCCTGAAAATAAGTTCAAAACCTCATTAACATATTTACATAAATCTACTAAATGAAAATCTTCACTCAGTAAATTATCCAAAAAAGTAAAATCTAATTGATTATAAACTTCACGAATATGTTGTGATAAAGGGCACTCCAGCAATACATGACATTCATCTTGTACTACAATATTATTACAATTACATACTCTAGCCTCTCTGGGTAACCTACTCCACCTTCCTGCTTTTATCTTTAAGTTGTGAGACATTAATCTCAATCTGGTAAAAGATACTCTTAAAGTCAGGTATATATACAGTCTTTTTGTATATCTTATGCACATCAAGACCAGGGTTAAGCTCAGATCGGTAATTAACAAACTTACTAGCACTGTCAGGCTTACAGCGTATCTGTTATTTCAGTTGCTCCATCGTAAATCCATTCGTTT